>OY744525.1:96763685-96913685 GCA_963556195.1 Sepiola atlantica | reverse complement strand
CATACCAGGCGTCCGATCAAACTTCTTAGCTCCTTTCTCGTGGTTGGGGGTTTCATTTCTCGAATTGCCCTTACATATTCCGAACTGCTCTTTATCCGTTGGTGTCGACGATCCGACCCAAAATTTTTGCCTCGCTTGCCATGAAACTACATTTGTCAGGGTTCAACTTCAATCCATATGCTCTAAGTACTGCAAATAGCTGTTTCATCGCTAACATATACTCGTCGTGTTTAAAACAGGAAGTTCGACAGACAGGCTTTCATAATTCAGCCCACGCATTTGCGGGGGCGGAGGATTCAACCAATCAAATGAGAGAATACTGTTGCTATGCAGAGGAGAGGCCAGGAGTGCGGGAAAAATCGAGGCGATAAGAAACTCGGCGAGAAGGTCGTCGAGCAGCGTTGAGAGCGGACGTCATATCAAACAATTTATCCCCGCACACAAAATCAAAGATAGGAAAAGTGGAATTCGAAAATTAACGGTTAAGAAATACAGCGACGTTTAATACTGCTGTCTACCGGACACCAAAAGAAAAACCTGGTGTGATGTCCCCAATCAAAGGGACATAACTCTATGAGTTATCTACCCTTAGGTATGTGCGCTCTTCAATAAATATATATGTTTGGACGGCAGTCTATCTGCGACCAAGCTGTTGTTAACACGTTACCTTCTGAGTTGTTGTTCTTTCATATTGTTTGATACCCGCGAGACGGGAAGCCCCGACATTATACTGGCGACGAGAATTTCGTGACGAGCTCACGTTACTTTTCGGAATTTAATACAAAAATAAATCTTTTTTTTTTTCCGGAATTAATACAAAAAAAAAAAAAAAAAAATGGCCAGCGTTGGATTACCAGTTTTTCCAAGTTTCAGCGTACATGCGGACCAAAACACGACTACCGTTCACTGGAAAAAATGGATAGACAGGTTAGAAAATTTATTTATTGCTATGGACATTTGCGACGACAAAAAGAAGAAAGCAACACTTCTTCACTACGCAGGAGACGAAATCTTTGATATCTTCCATGACTTCACGGACCAGCAAAAGGGCATAGGTGCAACAAACATTTTGGACGACGGCTCTATAGTTTCGGGCGAGTATGAAACTGTGAAAAAATCGATAACGGATCATTTCACGCCGCAGAAAAACACGTCATATGAACTTTTCAAATTTCGACGGGCTATGCAAAACATGGACGAAAGTCTAGATCAGTACCATGCCCGACTACGGACTCTAGCCACCACGTGCGAGTTTGAAGATAAAGACAGAGAGATCCTAGCCCAAATTTTGCAGGGGTGCACATCCTCTAAAGTCAGAAGGAAGGCGCTAAGAGACAACTCTACGCTGAAACAAGTCCTGGACGAAGCTAGGGCAATAGAACTTGCTGATACGCGTGCTGCAGACATGGAACGAAATGAACTGCAAGCTATTTACAGCAACGAGAACCGCACGCGTCTCACACGTAGAAATAATGAAAATTTCAACGTCAACGACAGTAAAGACATTTGTTGTGGACACTCACGGCAAAATAGTCGCCATGACACCTCGAACAACAGACCACGAGGTGGACAAAAAAAAGATGGCGGACAGCGCGGCAAAATAGTCGCCATGACACCTAGAAGAACAGACCACGAGGTGGACAAAAAAAAGATGGCGGACAGCAAACATGTCACTATTGTGGATATTCTGCTACACACCCGACTTGTCCAGCCCGAGGAAAAGAATGCATGAATTGTCACAAAAAAAAACACTTTGCAAGAGCATGTAAAGCAAAGCCGGTAAGAGTAATTCGTTTCACCAATCCTCCTCCGATATCTCCCTATACGTCCAGTGACGAATCTATTTACTCGGTAAAATCTACACGTCCAACTAAGACACCAGGAGTCACCGCCCTTGTCAATAATCCGAATAAGACACCAAAAGTTACCGCCCTTGTGAATAATTCCCCTGTAATGTTTGTGGTAGACACGGGAGCTAGCGTAAACATAATTGCTGGACACGTATATGATGATTTAAAACACAAACCACGTATAAACAAAACAACGACCCGGATATTTGCATACAGGTCAAAACATGCCATACCCATCCGAGGATTTATCAATGCGTGCATAAAATTTCGGGATAAATCCTGTAAGGCTAAAATATTTGTGGTCGACAGCGAAAATACTTCAGTTGGACTGCAGAACCTCTTGAGCAGTAATTCTGCTGAAGCATTGGGAATGATAACGTTTAACTTCACGTTCCATGTGACGGTCCCAATTCAAGACGAGTTCCATGCACTGTTTGATGGAAAGATGGGAAAAATTTCTGGAGTTACCATTAAGCTCCACATTGACTCATCGGTTTTCCCCGTAACTCAGCGACACCGCAGGATACCCTTCCATGTGAGAAAAGATGTGAAGACAGAACTCAAACGTCTCATGGAAACAGATGTGATTGAGGAAGTCACGGGACCTACCCCATGGGTTAGCCCGATTGTCGTAGTCCCCAAGAAAAATGGTAGTGTACGAATTTGCGTCGATATGAGAAAGGCAAATGAAGCCATTCAACGGATTAAACATCCAATGCCAACCGTAGACGACCTAATAGCGGACTTAAATGGGTGTACAGTTTTCAGCAAACTAGACCTCTCTAATGCGTATCATCAATTAGAACTGGAAGAGCCCAGCAGATATATAACGACATTTGCCACGCATGAAGGTTTATTTCGTTACAAGCGACTAAGTTTTGGTGTGAATGCATCCTCAGAACTATTTCAAAAAGCTATATCAGACCTCCTCGGAGACATCCCTGGAGTGAAAAACTTATCAGATGATATAATAATATATGCACGTGACCAGTCATCTCATGACATCAGCTTGAGGAACACCCTGAAACGTCTACAAGAAGTAGGAGCCAAGCTGAACAAAGAAAAATGCCTTTTTTCTGTACGGAAACTGACTTTCTTCGGACACATTTTCAGTGAGAATGGAGTGTCCCCTGACCCAGAGAAAATCTCGGCTATTACAAAATGCAAGTCTCCAGGGAACATCAGTGAAGTCAGATCATTCTTGGGCATGACACAGTATGTGGCTCGATTTATTCCACATTATGCCACTATTAGTGAACCACTGAGACGGCTCACAAAAAAAGATACAAACTGGAGATGGACAGAGGAAGAAGAAGCAGCTGCAAACAAGTTAAAGGAAGCGTTGACTGGAGCTGAGGTGATGGCGTATTTTGACCTGAAGAAAGACACCGACATACTGGTAGATGCAAGCCCAGTTGGATTAGGTGCAGTTCTGACACAAGATGGGAGGGTGCTATGTTATGCCAGTCGTGCCCTCACAGATGTAGAACAACGATACTCTCAAACTGAGAGAGAAATGTTAGCCGTGGTATATGCAGCTGAACATTATCATCTCTACTTATATGGAGCGAGATTCGAAATCACCACCGACCATCGACCTCTTCTAGGGATTGTGAAAAGTCTCAAACCGACAACAACGAGAATGGAACGCTGGCGTCTTCGTCTCATGCCCTACCAGTACAACCTGGTATACCGTCCTGGGAAAGATGACAAAAACCCTGCGGACTATCTGAGTCGTCACCCACAACACATACCATCTAAAGACAATGTAGCAGAAGCCTACATAAGATATATAGCTAAGAATATCATACCAAAATCTTTAACTCTTGAGGAAGTCAAACAAGCCACAGAACAGGACCCCCAGTTACAAAATGTCAAGGGTGCAGTTAAAGATGGACGATGGAATGACCCCCAGCTGTCAAGTTTTTCCCTATTCAAGGACGAAATTTCAACACACAATGGTCTCGTCCTTCGAGGACACCGGCTTGTAATTCCCTCAAAATTGAGGAAGAGATCCGTCGATTTAGCCCATCAATCTCACCAGGGCATGGTCAAAACCAAACAACTGATAAGGGAAAAAGTATGGTTCCCAGGAATTGATAGACTGGTGGAGGAAACAGTACACGGATGCATTCCCTGCCAAGCCTCAGACCCAAGGCACATGAGCCGCGAACCCATACACTCCTCACCACTACCAGTTGCACCATGGACTGAAATCTCAGTCGATTTTGCAGGTCCGTTCCCATCAGGTGACTATGCGTTAGTCATAATCGACGATTACAGCCGATTCCCTGAGGTGGAGGTAATACCCTCAATAGCTGCGGGTACAGTTATTCCCCGTTTAAACATGATCTTTGCTAGACAAGGATATCCAACCATTCTAAAATCTGATAACGGTCCACCATTTCAAGGACAAGACTTTAAAGACTTAGCGGCACAAGCAGGTTTCAAACATAGACGCATTACACCTCTATGGCCGGAGGCGAATGGTGAAGTAGAGCGTTTTATGCGCACCTTAAAAAAATACATTCTTGCAGCCACGGTGGAAGGCCACAACTGGAAGACCCAGTTACCACATTTCCTAAGGCAATATAGAGCCACCCCCCATACCACCACTAAAATATCACCATTTGAAGCTTGTACGGGCCGAAAAATGAACATCGGAATACCAAATGGTATCGAAAGCCCAGTAACAGGGCCGACACATAAAAGAATAAAAGAAAATGACTCCAAAGGAAAAGAGAAGATGAAGGGGTACGCTGATAGAAAGGCAAAAACAACAACTCTCAGCCTGGGTGATATGGTTTTGGTCAGGCAGAAGAGACAAAACAAACTGTCAACACCATACAATCCTAAACCATATACCATTACAAAAATGAAGGGAAGTATGATAACGGTGCAGAGAGGAAATCACAAAATGACTAGAAACTCTTCTTTGCTAAAACGCATAACACCTAGGAATGAGAACCGTGACTCTGATTCAGACTGGGAAAGTGAGTACAATTCACACACCTCAGAAGACCTGGAAATACCCAAAACACAAATAGCTGACCAGTTACCGAGACGAAATCCATCTCGAGAAAGACTGCCCCCAGCCAGATTCAAAGACTACATAATGTAAAATAAATAGAAAAAAAAAAGAAATAATAAATAAATAAATAAATAAAATAAGACAAGTTGTCCCACCAAGATGGGGAGGGATGTGATGTCCCCAATCAATGGGACATAACTCTATGAGTTATCTACCCTTAGGTATGTGCGCTCTTCAATAAATATATATGTTTGGACGGCAGTCTATCTGCGACCAAGCTGTTGTTAACACGTTACCTTCTGAGTTGTTGTTCTTTCATATTGTTTGATACCCGCGAGACGGGAAGCCCCGACATTATACCTGGTCCAACAAAATTGACTACGACAGACCAGTCAATCATATTACCTCTCCAAAGTTGAGATTACGTATATCTCGGGACCCTAAAAACAACTCGTTAAGAACGAACCACAGAATCTAAAATTCTGTTAAAATATCATTCCCTCCACCGTCAAACCAAAAAGGTATGTGTTTACGACATAAGGACAAAAAAATACCATATTAATTCGTTCTAAAATCGAACTTTCATATTGTTATATATTGTCGTGTTAAATGATCTCATTCGATCGTTCCCCGCGATTTTAACACATTTACCTTCATATCTCGATCTCCCGTGGGAGGAGAAGGACTTCTCATTTGTTTTCCTCGAATTACGTAAAGAAAAAGACTTTCCTATTTTCATTTTCCATAAAGGCTATAAGTCTTCTTAATTGCTATATTAGGACTTGTAATTCTTATCCTGACTGATCAACTTTCTCGGAATAACTAAAACCAGTCTCTTATAAAGAACTCCATTTGTGCGGAAAGAATATTAGTTGATCTTTTGAAAAAAAAATACTTGTTATGTATTGTTAATTTGTCTTGGTTGTTTTATACAAATATATGATTATAATTTGTGATACGATGTGTTATTCATTTTTATGTTGTACGGGTTGTTTTCCTTTCATCAGGTTTTCACATTTTTACATTTGTGGCTGAATTACGTATATGTAACGTTCAGTGTCCTAGTACCACAATTATAACAATAGTTTTTCCAAGTGGGCCGAAGTATTACGTTGTAAGAAACCCACTACTGAGGTGACAATCAACTTATTGCATGAATTGTTTGCTCGTTTTGGGGTGGTCGATTGTTTGGTTAGCGACAACGGAACGCAGTTTACATCATCCGACTTCAAAGAATTATGCGAGATTTTTCAGATCAGACACATCACGACTCCTCCGTATCATCCGCGATCAAACGGCTAGGCGGAATGCTTTGTGGACACTCTAAAAAGAGCCCTAAAAAAAGCTCGCAATGCTCCCACAGAAAAGGCTCTGCAACAGTTTTTGCAAGTGTATAGAATCACGCCAAACATGAACATCCCATCCTCATTGTCTCCTGCAGAGATGATGTTTGCACGGAAAGTGAAGTCTGTGTTTACTGCCTAAACAGATCAAACAAGGTCGAGCCTCTACAGTACCAAAGAAATGATACATTCCAGGAGACAGAGTATATTTTAAAATGTTTAAAAACAATGCATCTTTTTTGGGAACCTGGTACAATAAAGAAAGGATCGGATCTATGGTCTACATAATCCAAGGATCTCAGTTCTCTCATGAGATACACCTAAACCAGATTAGGAAAAGACTCTCAGATGACACTGACAGCTCTCCCCAGGTAGAAGAAGTGATGGACGTAATATACGACATCTTTGACTTACCAGTACCCCAAGCAGCCACAGAAAGCGTCAGTCTAAAAGGAAACAGAGACCTCCGGATTATATCGAAATAAATCCAAAACAGAAACGATATTAAGACTCCTGGGGGGGTAAAGCTTGGGGGGGGGTGTTATGGTGTCGTACCTACATAACGAACAGTTGGACGCGTCCATTCCTAATAAAATACAGGAAGCATTTAGGCTTTTCGTAATTGGATTCCCCTCTTGCGTTTTTCTCTTTTTCAATTCGAGACCGTCTGTTGTTGAGTATCATTTTTTTGCCTTCTTGATTTGTTACCATTGTTGATTACCTTGTTACTGTTGTTATCGTTACTGTTGTTGTTGTTGTTGTTGTTGTTGTTATCGCATTGGAACTGATTTTTTCGTGGTGAAGCTTTTTTTACCACTGTTGTTTTGTTTTTTTTACTTACTTTTTTTGTTGTTATCAGTTTTGATAACCATAATGGTGACGGCTACTTGTAGCCTGAAGCCTGCAGACGTTATGGAGATTAACGAGGAGCCTCCTAAAGTTGTTATTAATGTCGGTGAATTTGTTGATGACAGGGAGCAATACGAATGGATTTTGGTTCAGGGAAAAAAACACCTGGTTGTCTAGCCCTGGACCAAATGAGGGAAGAGGAAATGCTTTCCAAGGATCCTGGTAAAGATAAATATGTAGAGGTTCGTGATCTGAAAAATAAACTTGAAAAAAAAAAGAAGTACCGGAAAGTCCTAAATCTCCCCAAAATATAAGCTCACAGTTACCAGCCAAATCGCCCTCTCAAAAACCAAGCCCTTTCCTAAAACAAAGTCAACCACTGCAATTCCCAGTCTTCCAAAGCCACGCTCCCCTCCAAAAGCTATGCCCCACCGATCACCGCTCCCTTGAAAGAGAGAGAATACAAGTTAATCCCTCTGAGCCCAGTGAAGAAAAACAAAGCCGTCTCCTCTCCTAAGCCTTCCCCTTTAGTCACCCCACAAAACACTCCCCCTGCATCTCCTGCAAAACAGTTCGCTCCCGCCTCTCCCTTTGTGCAAAACAGAAATACAGCTCCTTGCCACTCCCCAATGAAAGATAACATGCCACCTCCGCCTCCTCCTCCATCTCAAAGCCAGAAAACGCAAAGAAGCCTATCTTTAGAGAGAGGAAGGAAAAAAACAGCTTTTCTTCCCGGAAAAGACATTTGTGTGGTCAGTACAGTGCAAGAAGACACAGTGAAACACCATAAACTGTCTGACATTAAAGTTTTACTGGCTTTTAAAAAGCTGAACAATAAATCAGTTGAAGATCCCCTTAGCTTCCCCAAGGCCAAAATAATTCTTACCGTAATAAGGAAACGAGGGAAGCTAAGGGACTATGGCAAATGCTTGAGGAGGCTAATGACAATTTTGATGTATTACCGCCCGTGGCTATACTAAGAGATAATGATCTCAAAGTTTAAAGTAATGATTGTGCTGGGAGGGTCCCCGTTCGGTTGCACCCCTCGCTTTATAGAATAGCCAAATTAGCATACCCCTTGGATGTTGGCGGCATCTCCCATACAGGCTAATAAGTATTCAGATGGCTAAACATTCTTTCGGGAGAGCCGTCGGTATCCTGACCTCATAGATGTTCGTTTCTGAAATCCAACCCTAAGAACTCTCAATGGCTCTCTATCTAGCAAGCTTAAATATCCGACTCTCGTAAATTTCGAGTTGTTACAGACCTTCAGCACCTTGGAGTGAATCTATGTTGTATTCAGGAAACCCATTTGATTCCAAGTGACTATTTGGGTGCGCTGGCTTTCACGTCTACTCAACGTACTTCGATTCTCGCTCAAGGGGTGTTTCCTGACTAGTAAATAAGTCTGTAGATGCGTCGTGTGACCCTTGTTTCATGGATCCAGAAGGAAGGCTGTGTGTTTTGGATGTTACCATAAAACATAAGGCATTTCGACTCATTTGGGTTTATGTGCCACATAGTCATACTGAGCTTGCTCCTTTCTTTCGACAGATCGAGCAGTTCATGAGTACAACTCGGACAGTTATCTTAGTGGGAGACTGGAACGCGGTTCTGGATCGCGATATAGATCGCAATCGGGCTAGGGGAACTAAAAATGATCGGGATGCTAAGGCATTTCGGGACTTTGTTGATAAGTTTGATCTTATCGATAAATTCCAGAATGAAAAGCCCCGTAATAGAGTATGGACTTGGACAGCTAGGCGTGGCTCAAGTTCGGTACAACTTTCAAGCTATATTGACCGGTTCTTAATTAGGAGAGTCGACGTAGAATTATTAGAATTTCGAGGTTTTCATAATATAGTTTACTCGGATCATAGACTTGTTCGGATCCGTGTAAACTTAGATAGACCTAGGCCTAGATTAGCTGGGTACTGGAAGCTCAACGCTTTGTTGTTCAATGTGAAGGGCTAACAGGAACAGCTATTACTAACCTTACAGCAGGAATTGACAGGAGCTGTAATTGGGAATAGGACGTGGGTTCACTTTAAGAAGGTTATTAGGTCCTTTACTGACGATTTTAGCCGATGACTCAATCTAACAACTAGGGCAGCTAAAGTGGCACTAGATTAGATCGGGCGGTGTAGGCGGGAGGTAGTGCTAAAGTTACTATAATTAAGGCAATGCTGGAATCCGTGGCTATGCAAGAGCACCAAGCTTTAGTGATTAGGACTAGGTTAAAGGGAATGCTTAAAGAAGCAACAAGTATGACCGCTGAATTGCACGTGTCTCATTGCCGGATGGGCGTCTCATGACCACAAACGAAGGTATTCTGAAGGCGTTTTGTTCTCATTTCCAGGATCTTTTTACCAGGGAACACGGTCTGTCATTAGCACAATTCGACCCCTATTTAGCTGACTTTTTTCGTCTCGAGGCGACCGAAGCAGCTAGGTGTGAAGGTTGCATAACAGAGGAAGAAGTTCAGAAAGCCTTAAAGCGTGTCGGCCTTAACAAGTCTCCCGATATTGATGGTTTGCCCTACAAGGTGTATTTGAAGATGTCGCACATTTTTGTTCTTGCTGACAGTTTTATTTAACTCGTGGTTTAGGAATGGGACTATTCCCCAGTACTTGACCATGGGTATAGTGAAGTTGTTATGCAAAAGCAAGGTGGAGATGGGTTAGATAATTTTCGGCCCTTAACAATGCTAAATGCTGAGTTAAAGATCTTAGCCAATCAACTGCAGCTTGTTTTGGCTGGTCTAATTATCCCTGAACAGACTTGTGCTGTAAAGTGTCGGACCATTCAGGATAATTTGCACTCGATACGCCTGATCATAGATAAAGTCGACACAGAAACTGCACTGATAAATTTAGATCAGTCCAAAGCATTCGATAGGGTGGACCATCGTTACTTGGAGGCTGTTTTGTCTGCGACCGATTTTGGGTGAATACCTTTTGTATGCGAACCTTAATGTGTTGATGGAGGTGAATGGTCTGAGGTCTGAGCCCCTCAGATTATCCAGATCTCTTCGTCAGGGATGTCCGCTTTCACCGATGCTCTATGTACTTTTGTTGGAGCCCTTCCTTCACAGGCTAAGGGTGAATCCGGTTCTGCATGGGATTACTTTGGCAGGTGCTTGTACTACGTTAAAGTACTCCGCCTTTGCCGACGACTTGACTGTGCTTGTAACGAGCAGTGACGTAATTAGTGTCGTTGACAGAGAAATCAGAATGTATGAAACGATAACAGGGGCCAAAATTAACTGTGACAAGTCTGTGGCCTAGCGCATTGGTGCCTGCAGGGACCCTTTAACTGAACTGACGGGCCTTGCAAGCTATTTGGCATCTGGTTTGGTCCTGATCTCCAGCTGGAGAAAAATTGGTCGGAAGTATTGGAAGCGATTAGGAATGCAGCTGTTCTATGGATCCGTAGAAATCTTTCGTTAATGGGGAGAGCAGAGCTGTGTTGCGATCATCCTATATCGATTATCTGTGCTTCCACTCCCGTCGGATACACTGCTTGAGATGCAGCGGGCTCTATTCAAGTTTTTGTGGCTTGGTAAGGCTCTTATGGTCCGTTGCAAGATTTGTTATCTCCATCCTTCTGAAGGCAGTCTGGGTATGCCAAACGTCGAGATTCAGCGTCATACACTTCGACTTTTTTTTTATCTAGATCGAATGAGTTCACAAACTGAGGGAAACGGTGGCTTCTGGAAGGAAGACACTAAGAAAGCCTTTCCGGCTTTAAAAAGTGTGCACTTAGATGAGGAGGAGGAACACAGGTTACCACGAGGCGAGTGCTCCTTTTATTGCGAATGTAGACACGCTTTGAAGTTCTTCTTATGGGTGAAAGAAAGCCTCTCTGACACCCTGCTGTTGTCCCGAAAGACATTATATGGGGTTATGGTGATAGGAGCCGTTCGAGATGACAGGATTAAGGGGCTCGCTTTGGCGAAGGAAGAGCTACGCTCAATCTGGCCTTGGGTGCCTGAGTTACAGTGCTTTGATAATGACGAGGCTATGCTAACCTGGTTGATGATAAGAAATGCTCTCTGGGTCGGTAATAAGCTTCATTCAGCTGGCTTGGTGAGTTCACCGACTTGTGCAAGATGCGGTGATGAAGACGAGACCATGAATGACGCCTTCTTTTATTGCCGCAGATTAGGCTTGTTACAGGTCTCATGGTTCACATACTTAACGTATCGTCTTTTGACCTGGAACCTATCAATGTATGTAGCAACTGGGTTCCGACAGATAGGCTGAGACGGTTTGTGTTTTTAAGCATACTAGCCGTTAGTATGCAGGTAGTCTATGGAGGTGAGATCTACGCTTCTCTTGACCTTATTGGGATTTTCAAATATTACCTGAAAGCTAGCATTAAGGCCGAGAAGGTAGGATTCTCTTCGGCAGATTTTGGTAAAAGGTGGGTGAGAGGTGTGTGACTGTGTAGAGTGACAGGAGCTAGATTGGAGTGGTATTTAGACGTACCTTCGGTACAGGCTATTGGGTTGCAAAAACGAACATCGATTATGACCCGCTTATAAGTTAACTAGAAGACATGTTTTCTGTTAATTTTTGTTCATCTTAGCTAGTGTATGAATGAGTTCATTATGACCCCTTTTTATTTTTGTCCTTTACCTTTCTTTAAATTTGGTTTTTACCTCAATTTAGTTTGTAACTCCCCATCCCATCCCCAACTAGATGACAGAGCACTTTATTTGTCAGAGATGCAGGTCACCCTTCATATTTTCGAAGGTGGTGTTGGTGAATAAAGCGTTGGGGCCTGCATCACCCTCTTTTTTTCGATTTTGACTGGCAAATCTGCGTATCTGCCACAGTTTAGTAATGGGGAGTCTTTTTAATAACTTCATTTTTTTATAGTAAATAATATTCATAATTTGTACATATTACCTTACCCCCCCACCCCCCGTTGCATAATTTGTGCAAATTCTTTTAGTGATTGGAGAAGGATGTATAGTATAAATGCGGTATTTTGGTGAATCATGGTCTTGAATGAAGCTAGCTAAGTTAGATTAGTTAAATTTGTTAGTGAAGACCGAACCTTTCACATCCCCCTTTTTGGCCTTGTCCCGCATTTCATGAATATTTTTTCTTTTATGAATAAATATTAATTTGATTGAACTCCAGTCTACTCTGGTAGTCAGAACTGATACACCCTTTCTCTTGTTCTCTGTACATATTTTTTCTTCAATATATATTGTTCACCTAACACCGTGTTCCGTGTCTTCATTTCGGCCCCTAAACAGGGTCACAACAGAAACTAAAACGGCAAACGAAAGCTTACTTGAAAGTAAGCTTTCATCTGCCGTTTAACTTCAAAGAATTTACGTGACTAAACTAGGAATTTATAAGAAAAACAAAAAGGCAAGAAAAACATTTTGATCAATTGTAGAAGATATAAAACCCATTTTCTTCTACTTCTAGTGAAAACACTTTTTCACTGAAACATTTTTATACAAACAGAACATTTTCTTTTTTTACCAAAGAAATTTTTTAAAAATGCTGTTTCACTGAAACAATATTTATACAAACAAAACATTTTTCTCTTACCGAAGAAATTATAAAAAGAAAATCTTTTTCACTGAACAATATTTGCACGAATTAAACATTTTCTCTTATAGAAGAAATAAAAAAAGAAGCTTTTCCACTGATAATTGCATTAAAAAATACGAGCAATGTTTTCTCTTACCGCAAAAATGTTAACAAAAAAAAATTCAAACTCTTAATAAAAACAAAAAACTTTTTCACTGTAAAATATTCCAAAATATACATCAAAACACATTAGAAATAAAGAAAAAAAGAGTTTTAATTTTTTGACTCGATTCAGTGAATTTACTTAACGAGACTGTTTGTCAGCAGACAACAATTAAGAGCATATTATATATATTTATTAATTCTTTTCATTGAAATTTGTTTCCATGATACTTGTTCTTTTCGTTTCTATCGTTTTTGTTCGTGGAAATTTTTTTTTAGGGGGGGGGGGGGGCTGTTGCCCCAGTAAAAAAAAACTTGATAACTGATACCCCGCCTGGCTCTACTTATGACAGCATCAAGCAGGACATTCTGTGCCGAACATCGTTCTCAGCAGAAAAGCGTTTTCAAACGCTGGTTCACGACGAGCATTTGGGCGACCGCAAGCCAACTGAATTGCTCCGCAGAATGAGAGAACTGGCAGAAGAAGAGGCCCCAGGATGTGCAAGCAAGGATGTCGTCGCTAGTTTTTCCTTCACTTCATTAAAAGTTTTCAGCTGAATATCATTCATAAAGCAGCTTTTCTTTTCAAGGCTGCCACATGAGGTGAAGGCAATTCTGGCGCCTATGGTGGAGACGAGCTCCGTCAACGTAGTGGTTTCGTCGGCAAATAAAGTGATGGATTGTGCCAATAGACCTAACCCTATTTTTCACCATCAGCCACAGACTGAAGTCTCTTCTTTCTCTGCTACAGCCGGAGACACCAGGCAACAGGTCAAGACAACAATAGGGACCTCAGATCATTAACACAAGACGCGGGACATATTTTGGAAGTCACCGGTTGACCTCGCAATACACGTGGTCTCTATTTACAAAACACTTGTAAATAAATCTTTTATTTATTTTACTAAATGCAGTATATTTCGGAATTTTTTTTTCTTTTAACATGTTAATATTTATTTTAAGGCAGAGAGTCCATAAATAAAACAAATAAAATATTAACATGTTTTCTTTTAAAACATGTTTTTGTGTCACTATTTACTTGCCTCCCCACGAGGGCAGAAATGGGGGGGGTATGAAATATTTATCACCGTACTTAAGTAATCTTTCGTTTTGTAGGGAAAAATCAAGCTTCCCAAAAAGGAGCACTCTGGATCTTACCTCAGTTTAGAAGGATTTTTCCATACTACACATTGCTCCTAGCCTGAGGAGGCAAAACGGATGATTACGCAAGTTATTTTAATAAATAAACGAAATATATACGCTTTTTAAAAAATCGGCTGACTTGTAATCTTTCGTTTTGCCTCCCCACGAGGGCGGAGTTAGACTTCAAAAATCAGTTTCTAAACGGAAGCAATTTAAAGTTTATGAAGTTTTTGTCCTTAAAAACTGATTTTTGAAGTAAATAGCGAAGTTTTGTTTTTTAATAACAAATAAGTTATAAAAAGATTTTAAATAAAATTATGTATTTGTTAAATCTTATTTCATTTGTTGCTTACAGAAAAAAAGGACAAAAACTTCATAAACTTTAAATTGCTTCCGTTTAGAAACTGATTTTTGAAGTCTAACTCCGCCCTCGTGGGGAGGCAAAACGAAAGATTACAAGTCAGACGATTTTTTAAAAAGCGTATATATTTCGTTTATTTATTAAAATAACTTGCGTAATCTTCCGTTTTGCCTCCTCGGGCTAGGAGCAAAGTGTAGTATGGAAAAATCCTTCTAAACTGAGGTAAGATCCAGAGTGCTCCTTTTTGGGAAGCTTGATTTTTCCCTACAAAACGAAAGATTACTTAAGTACGGTGATAAATATTTCATACCCCCCCCCCCCATTTCTGCCCTCGTGGGGAGGCAAGTAAATAGTGACACAAAGACATGTTTTAAAAGAAAACATGTTAATATTTTATTTGTTTTATTTATGGACTCTCTGCCTTAAAATAAATATTAACATGTTAAAAGAAAAAAAATTCCGAAATATACTGCATTTAGTAAAATAAATAAAAGATTTATTTACAAGTGTTTTGTAAATAGAGATCACGTGTATTGCGAGGTCAACCGGGGACTTCCAAAATATGTCCAGCGTCTTGTGTTAATGATCTGGGGTCCCTATTGTTGTCTTGGTCCCATTGGCCATACTTAATGCTATAGAGGGACTGGAGAGAAATGTGAGAAATGTGAGAAAACTAAGCATGTCTAGATACTAAAATTGTTCACCATCCCCACGTCACCACCACTCTAACAAGCTTTGACACTGAAGCATAGAGATGCAAACAACCCTGTTCGTTCCCAAACCAGGGAAACTAAAATCTGGGGCCTGGGTACGGCACTTGGTTTGCATAACAACCGTGCTTATTTCATTACGGACTGCTGTTGTCCCGCTGCTGTTGCTTGGTTGATACTGGAGCCACTTGCAGTATTTGGCCACTAAAACTTCTCACTGTCCCCCATTTCACTGCAAGCCATAAATAACTCTCCTATTCCCACGTACGGTCAAATTTCTCGTTCTTTGGACTTGGAATTGCGCAGAGACTTTACAGTAGCCGATTTACCCTACACCATTCTGGGCTCCGACTTTCTGCACCACTTTAATCTCTTAGTTGACATGCGCAGAAGACGGCTGATAGACGCTAATACGGAACTTTCCGTTCCGGCTTTGAAATGTAACACCCCATCTATCAGCCCGGTATTCTTTTTTGCCGCAACCCATACCAGCCCCTACTACACTCCTACCCGGAGTTAACTAACTTGAATTTTGTTGTTAGCGAATCAACTCACTCAATAAAACATTATATTGAGACCACAGGAGCTCCTGTGTCTCATACCCTCTTCGTTTACCTGCAGAGAAACTAAAAGCGGCAAAGGCGGAGTTTAACCATATGCTGCAACTGGGAACTATTCGCCCCTCCTCCAGTCCATAGGCTTCCCCTTTGCATATTGTCTTGAAGCGTTCCAGAGATTAGCGTCTGACTGGGGACTATCGACGACTCAATTCCATGAAGGTACTTGATCGTTATCCAATCCCACATATACAGGACTTTGCTTCATCTCTGCACGGTTGTAAGACCTTCTCCAAACTGGACTTAGTTAAGGCTTACCATCAGATTCCACTTAATCCGGCCGAAATACCCAAAACGGCGGCAAGAACTCCTTTTGGAGTGTTTGCATGCCTTTCGGTTTGCGAAACGTGGCTAGTACCTTCCAAAGTAGTGCGTCATCTTGAGTTTGTCTATAATTACATAGACGACATTCTTGTGGCAAGTGCTTCTGAGGAACATGTCACCCATCTCCGCCTACTGTTCGAACGGTTTCAGCAATACCAGGTAAGGATAACCCTGGTAAATGTGTTTTCAATACTTCGTCACTAGTTTTCTTGGGCCACATTACCAGCCCTGAAGGTATATCTCCTATGCCTGAGAAGGTTAAAGCTCTACAAGACTTTACACCACCCACTTCACTTTGCCAACTAAGGCACTTTCTCGGTCGGTTAAACTATTACAGATGCTTTATCCCACACTGTGCGGATCTTCTGTCTCCTCCTACCGACCTGTTACGTAACAGGAAAAAGAAAAATGAACAGATTTCACTGAATGATATTCAGTTGAAAACTTTCAATAAAGTGAAGGAAAAACTAGTGACGGCATCCTTGATTTCACATCCTTTGTCTAATGCCCAGTTTTCACTCGTCGTTAATGCATCAGGAACAGCTGTAGGTGCAGTGTTGCAACAGCAGCACCAAGGTCAACTACAACCTCTTGAATACTTTTCGAGACAACTGAAACCGGCAGAACAACGTTACAGCATGTTTGGCCGTGAACTACTGGCAATGTACCCTGCAGTGAAACACTTTTAGAATTCACTGATCACTGTCCGCGTACATATGGACTGCAGGTTAAGCCGGGCAAATATTCTCCTTGCGAAACTCACCACTTGGATTTTGTTTTGCAATTTACTAACGATATCCGACATATCTCTGGTGAACATAATGCTGTGGCAGATGCCTTGTCCCGCCTTCCTATCAATTCTCTGTCTTCACCTTTGGAAATCAACATACAACATATGGCTTTAGACCAGCAACGTCTGGACACTCTGGATCTGTCGTCACCTGAGTTTGCAACTTGCAAATTCACATACATGCCCGTGTCTACTTCGCAGATCATTTGTGACACCTTAACAGATTAACCTCGCCCTTTTGTTCCATTGACTTTGATAGGGAGTATCAAAGTCAGTGGCACAAAATTGTCTTTGATACTCTTCACAACATATCCGTGCACCCCTTGGAACAATCTGTAGCGCGAGCCCTTATATCGGGCTGGATATCGCGTTACGGAGTTCCCACAACTATTACCACCAACTGTGATGGACACTTTGAATTCTACCTATTCCAGGAACTTTCCAGGATCTAAGAGATTAAACATATCCGTACTACTAGCTATCATCCAGCTTCTAACGGAATGATAGAATGCTTCTAGCATTGTGTGCTTATCCTGATGAACAGCGATGGAGCGAGTACATACCTATGGTCCTTCTTGGTTGTCGTGCTGCAATCAAAGAGGATACTCTCCAGCCGAACTTCTTCAAGTTCGGCTGGAGAGTATGGACTACCTCTATCGTTGCCGGGTCAGATGCTGACCTCGATAAATTTAACGGCAACAGATACAGCTCTGTACATAAACAGACTGCGAACTTACTTTAATGAGCTTCCACCTATGCACCTTAGGCACCAGACCATTAAAGTCATGGACTCATGTTTTTGTGAGAAAAAACTCTGTGAAAGCCCCTCTTACTCCTCCTTACTGGTCCTTATCGCATTGACAAACTTTTCACCCTTGACATTGGTGGCAAAAAAGACACTGTATCCATTGACAGGTTGAAAAGTGTCTTTCTAAACACAGAAACACCTGAGCACCATATTACCCCTACTGTGCATCAAACAACTGTAACTACACCTGTACTGTTGGAAACCCCTAAAGACAATTATGTCACCACCACCACGGCAAGTACATTTCTGTCTTTCCTGTTTAATGATATTTGGCATGGAAAGGGAACAAGTGAGATTAACACTAATTGCTAATGACGCCGGTGGATTGTTCCTTTTTCGTCAGACGACAAGGAGAGAAGACTGGAATTCACCACAGCTTGACAGGTTCCCACGTGTTTTGTAATATGAAGAAGCTCTGTCTTATATTCCTAACCTACGGTTCGAGTCCATCACGAGCGGTGAGTAAAAACCTGTTTATTGTATGTTCTGTTATGTTGTGTTGTAAGTCCACTTTACATTTGTTTTTCGTTTTATTTCAGTAAGTTCTCAGAAATCAAGGGGTCCCTTTCTGGGGCTAATACTTGATCTCTATATGAGATACATAGATATTCGAATATTCAATTAAAGTTTTCTTTACCTGTCAAATGTTGAGTTAGTAAAGAGGTTAAGAACGTTGATTTTCCTATACCCAATTGACCAGTTATAGTATATCTTTCTGGTCGTCTCTTGTTCTTACCAGATTTCAGGACAAGAATTCATCTAGTCTGGTGGAGTACCGAGCTAAGTGCTTTTACTAGGAGAAAGTGCACCATTCCTCGTATGAGTCAGTGTATAGCCGTATCGAGGGGATTTTACTTGGGCTTCGAATACTATGTTATTTTGAATATTTGGTCAGGATTTACTTGTAGGGTGAAATATCTTCATGTCAGGTTGTACTGACAAACTCACTCAAGGATGGTGTCTAGTAGCTAATTCAAACTCCCCAGTAGTCAGTATGTAAATAAATGTGTATATTGTATTTGGTCGTATTTTTCCTTACTGTGTGCCCGTAGCATCAAGTTTAGTAGATATGTTTTCCATTAGAGAGTAACGGTAAATATAACATAGTCCGAATAATCCAAATATCATTCTTCATCTAAAAAATTCCGAAACATAATGATACACGATGTTTGGCATAAAATCTTTGTTATAAATTGTTAACCACTTTTGCAGGCCACAAGTGGTCAAACGGGTTCTAAAGATGGAAGCCTTGAAAATTGCAAGCTAATATTTTTTCTTTCTCTCTTGCCTTATTTCTTCTTTTTCTCTTTTTTTATATCGTATTTTGTTAAAACTAAGTTCCTTTTTCGTGTCTTTATTAATCCCATGTTTAAATTATAAAATGGCGTCTTTGATGTTTAATGACTTTTGGCATGACACAGACTTCTCAATACTATTGTAAAAACTTTTCTTTATTTTTTTTAAAGATATTTCACCCAAAACAAGGTAGGACGCCAATGTAGACAAAAGGGGCTACTGAGAATTAGGGAGTAGATTTATGGTGTCATCCTAAGTTGGGAGCTGTGCAGCAAGATGTCTATTTACATTAGTTTTAAACCTCTGCATGTCAGTAATTTTGGGGTAAGAGGGAGCAGGGAGGGAGTTCCAGAGGTCGGCAGCACGAGGAAGGAAGTCGTTACTTCCTGTGGATTATCTGCAGCTGTTGGCTCTTGTATAGATCGGGTACACGGGCGAAATTTATTTTAGAAGAGTTCCAATGGTGTAAGGGGCAGATAACTCTCTTTTTTTAGTACGCAATTTCTCCGAAAATGGAAAATATCCATTTTTTAAATAAGAAGTCATGCAAATTCAATTAATAGAACATTTTTCGAAAAAATAACAATTTGAGAAAATCAACAGTATATTGATAGAACATTTATTGAAGAAAATAGAATTTGCGAAAATCAACAGTATATTTTTTCATTTCAAAACCAACAATACGAACAGTCCTATTGTTTGGATTAACAGATTTTTGATTTTTTTTTATAGTTTAAAATATTAAATTATCGCAGAAATTAACATTTGTAAAAGTCAACAGTATATTGATAAAACATTTATTGAAGAAAATAGAATTTGGGAAAATCAACAGTATATATTTTCAATTTTTCTGTTTTTTTTTTCTTATCTTGATTTTTTTTTTACACGGGATATAATTCAGAAATTTGTTCTAAAAGACTACTTAAAAAAAGAGAGTTGTCTGCCCCTTCTTACACCATTGGAACTCTTCTAAAATAAATTTCGCCCGTGTACCCGATCTATACAAGAACCCAGCTGTTTACTAAACTGCACAAGTACCAAACAATAAATATGTTGTTTTTTTTAATACAATAAGTTGTTTTGAAATACAACAGTGACATTTTTAGGATTCCTCAAACAAATTATAGAGGTGGCACTTTTTATGCCCGCCACCAATCACAATCAAAGATCTGTCTCAAGTGACTCAAAGTAACCAATGAATCGCAACCATTTAAAAACAAAGAAAATCGTCTGCCTTCAACATTTACAAAAAACAAAAACCGGTGCTCACTTTTATGTCCCCTCCGAACACTGGCTGACCCCACAATACCGTTCTTCTTCTCGGTTTATTTTGTTACTTTTCAAAGTAAAAGAATCTGTATAATTTACTGTTAATGAGAATATTCCTTATGACTTAAAAATAATTGTCATGGTCAATTAGATATTCTTCTAATAAATAAAACGAACATGTTTCTTCTTTATTTATTTAAAATTATAGAAATTTAATTCTTTTTAAAAGAGTAAATATTGTCTGTCTTTTTACTGTAAAAATAATTGCCAACTAAATATTCTTCAAATCAATAAAACAAATGTCCGATTTTTAAATATATTTATTTGAAATTGTAATGTTTTAGTCGATGGGATAACATAATTTGATTTTAGAACAATTCATTTTAAAATTTATAAAGTAGGTATTTTTACCTTTTTTTTTTAAAAGTAGGTATTTTTTAAAGTAGGTATTTTTAGCAATATCAGATTAATCACCATCGTTGCTAATCAGATCTAATGTTTTTTTAAAATGTTTGTGAGATGATGTACACACGAACATGAAGTGCCTTAGCAGGTTGCAATTAATATAGCATTAGCTAAAACTTTCAATATTTTTTCTTTCCTTGGGGAGTATTGCACGGCTTTAATGGCACCACTTTAAATGGTAAAGTTTACAAAAAAATAGTGTGTTTATGTCTGTTGTGTAGAATACAAATTCCATAATTCATAGTGATAGGTTCAATAGTTTAGGATATTACCAAGCACAAACATATTATTTATGATCGTGTGCATGCACCAATCTTTGTAAAAATGTATTACTTAATATAACTCAAATATTATGCAGAGCAATTCTTTTCTCTATAAAATTTTTGTATCTAACTTATTTAAATGTTTTTTTTTTGGTGGGTGCAATCTCTACATGGTAAAGTTTAGAAAAAATTATTTGCCTATGTTACTCACCGGGTTGTCGAGAATATATATTCCAAAATTCATAATGATTGATTCATAAAAAACTTTATATATATGCACCATCTAAATGTTAACATTTACAAAAAAATGTGCTTATGTTACTCACTGTGTTGCCTGTAATATATATTCTAAAATTAATAATGATCCGGTTAGTAGTTTAGGAGATTACTCTGTACATATCTATCTATCTATCTAAATATGTATATATACCCAACTTTATACATAGACAGATATAACTTCTTTCTCTTATGGCCACTACTGACCAGTCACTTAAATAATACGACTGTCTTTGAACCTAAGATGATTTATTCCTCTATAGAGGTGTGCACAAAAACATTTCTATTTGTCTGAGCCAGATATTTTTGTTTTGTGCTCCTTGGCATCTCGAGAGATAGATCTGAGAATGGTCCGAAGAGGAATTGGAAAATCCCAGATCACTGATTTTCCATATTCAAAGAGGAAAGATTAATTCCACTCGATCTCGTTCCATCACACCTGTGAAAAGAAAATATAAAAAGGATGGCAAAGTCGATCCATACAAAAATAAATATTAGTTTTATTGACAACAAACAGATTTGGAGAAATAGCCAAATATACACTAAGTGGTAATAAAAAATCTCGAACTGACCCTGAAAAGAAGACTCAACTTTGGATAACGAGTGACTCGTTAAGCAGGGGGTGAGATTAGCAGTAACTGAACAATCTGAATTTGTCACCGGCAGTGAAAAGTGAAAGGGATTCACACAGTGAAATATCTTAGGCTGACTGTAAAGAATATTTCTTGACCTCAATATCAATTAGGTAGCGTCTATTTTTTAAATTTTAATTACTTGAGGACTTTGATTCACGCATTATAGAAGAATGGGGGGTGCATCTGCATATGTACTTTTAACTGAGTTCTCCAGGTAAATGATGAGCCACAAACTTCGCAAGAATACGGTTTCTCTCCCGTGTGTATTCGCAAATGTAATTTCAAGTTAGATTTTGTCGTAAATGATGAGCCACACCATTCGCAAGCAAAAGGTTTTTCTCCAGTGTGTGTTCGCACATGTACTTTTAACCCATCGTTCGTTGCAAATGACGAGCTGCACACTTTACACATAAAAGGATTTTCTCCAGTGTGTATTCGCATGTGTATTTTAAATTGAGATTTTCTTGAATAGGACACTCTACAGGCATCGCAAGAATAGGGTTTCTCTCCCGTGTGTATCCGAATATGTCTCTTTAAATTAGGCTTAGTTGGAAATGATGCATCACATACTTGGCATGAGTAAGGTTTCTCTCCCGTGTGTATTCGGGTGTGGACTTTTAAATGAGACTTTGTGATAAACGACGAGCTACACGTATCGCAAGGGTAAGGTTTCTCACCCGTGTGAATTCGCATGTGAACTTTCAAGTGAGATTTTGTCGTAAACGAAGAGTCGCACATTTCACACACATATGCTTTCGTTTGAGTGCTGGTTTGCATTGTTACTTGTAAGCGGAAAATTCAGGCGAAATATTCACCTGCAAACTTCAAAAACACAATCTGCTTATTCTATACTAGCCAAGATTTTTCAATTTTGTTCCATTGGTCTCTGAAAAACAAATAATAAACTTAATTTAACAAATCAGAGATTCAATTAAGAGATAAATTTGTCAGACATTAAAATAAAATGTGTATAAATATAATATATATTTAAAATAAAAATAATGAGGTAGTTTGCTTGAAGCATTGTGTCTAATATGTATATAGAGGAGTATTAGCAGGCTATCATAAGGCAACAAATGGAAATATGTCGGTGTTGAGAAGACAAAAACAAGTGATTTTAATTCATATGTTTAAAAAAAATTTAATTTAAAATAAATATATGAAATAATAATTATATAATTATTATATATTATGTATATAATATATATGATATATAATAACAATATATATATGATGTATTCATATAACATATATGATATATATATGATATATTCATATAACATATATAATATATATATGATATATTCATATATAATAGCATATATATGCATATTATGCATTATTGTAAGTATATATTATATAACATATATAGTACATATATAGTAATTAATATATATTAATATAATAAATATTATATCTTGTAAACATATATTACATATTGTAAATATATATATATTATATTGTAAATATATATATTATATTGTAAATATATATTATATAATTATTATTATTACTTATGTTATCATTATAATATAAATATTTAATATAAATAAAATGACAGACATACAAATAAAAATAAATCTCACAGACACTAATAGAAAATATTACAAACTACTTTTTAGGCATTGTTGTGAAGGTGTGTCAGTTGTGAGACACAAATATGAAAAAAGAAATGGATGAAAACGCTTCTATGGAGATAAAAAAATATAAATGATTTATTTAACAATTTTACAACTGAAGGAATTACTATGGGGGATCGATTTCGGTAGCATTATCCATTTTGAATTTCCCTCTCTCTTATCATTGTCTGATCTATGTAGCAGCATATAATCTTGCCTCAAACTTTCTCACCAAGAACAGATCAATAATGCTTCAAAATGTCTCTTGGTAAGGGAGATTATTTTAGGGTTCAGTTGTCCCACTTTTAACATACATTTTCAAGATGGTTTATTTATCTAACCGGCAGACATATACGACATGCCTTTCCTCCACCTCTTCAATATTTCAATTAACATTTTTGTAGTATAGAAATAAACTTCTGAAAAAATTACTTGTTCATTTAAAAAATTATTTGTATAAAATAGTTTCACTACTTGATTTTTCTGTTTAGCAATTTCACGCAGGTTCATTATTTTCTGTTAAACTTTCATATCAAAGTAATCTTAATATGACCCAGCTGTGCCATGGGGATATCCAGGGTAGAATCCTGGTCACGACTCCAATGTGAAAATCACTCATTATCATATTCAGGGTGACTCGGTACTAAATGTAATCTGATGCCACAAGACTTTCCGATGTCTCTGTTAATCATTTTATTTGTTTAAAATATTCTTACAACTTTGTTGTTAAAGTAACTATGTCGGGAACTTCTGTGAGTTGCTGGTAGCAGTTTCTTTCTGCTTTGGTCTAAGAAAGCATAAATTAATCCATGGGTTGGCTTTATAATTATATTGTATTTGATAAGTTGTGAGCTAACAAGTTGGAATAAAACGACAAAGACATTTTTGTCTTTAAAAATATACTTTATTATAACTTTACTAACACTGTAGGTTCATTTTCTAAGATATTAAATACGGTTAGTCTCGATTTTTTACCTCCTTCGGTGTTTGTTTGAAGCTCATTATTGATTTTCCACCTCAGAAATATCTCTCGTACAAAACACTCCTTGCTATGTCAGAGGACCAGTCCAACAACTATAGACATTGTGTTGACTCATGCTTAATCCTTGAAAATTCAAATATTTGGAAGACTCTTCAACATCTTTAAGCATTGATAACTCGAATCTCTATTATTCAGAATATGCAAGGAGTACCTTTTTCCGGCACACACTAGATCCAAACAAACAAAAACTGTCAGTCACTGTTTAACACCAATCATGATATCATATTAAAATTGAAATTTTTTTTAACTTCATTTCATATAATCTTTGAATTCAATCGATATTTTATTCATAGAAGTCGCTTCAGACAAGGCATGAAGCCATTTGATGGAAGGGACTAATCATAATAATAAAAAGAGAGAGGAAGGTAGAATCACTTCAAAACAAACAAAGCATGAAACAGACCCCAGCACCAGCATTCAATCCCTCTGACTGCAAACAGGCTAGCCAAAAAGTAAACCCTCCAAGGGCCCAATAGAGAAAAAAAGGGTTACAAGGCGGGTTGACAAAAACGTCTAGGCGATGTAGTAATACAATCTTTTTTCAAAGAATTAAACATGAAAATGTTAGATGCAACTTCCCATGAAATACTAATTCTACAGGATCATTTTATATTTAAATTGCATAGCAAATATCATTTATCTCATGAAATTTTAGTGGTTAATAAATAATAATCTGAAGATTTCAGGAAGTGAATGCTTCATCAGAAATTTTGTCCTGACCATGATGGGTCATGTAAAACATTTGTAGGTGCAGTCATTTAAATTTTGGTAACAGAGAAACAGTCTACTTGATGATGGCTTCCGGTTTTGAAATCGGAAATAAGTGGTGTTTATCAAAACACTGTTAGCCATTATATTTTAAGACAGATGCTTTTTGGGGTGGGTGTTTTGTTTTAAACATTTTTTTTTATTCTTAACACTTCAGAAAATTAAACTGGTTTTTATAATTCGGAATTTTTATTTTTTTATTACAAATCAAATAAACTTTCTTATAATTGGAATATTATTTTATTATAAATAATAAAATCAAACTTTTATATAATTAGATTTTTTTGATATTTTTAAATAGTTTATTTAATAAATATTTTTAAAGCATTTTATTTACTATTTTTCATAATTGAAATGTTTAAAAATGCTGCCAAAATGATGAGGGACTGTTTTTTTGATAAACACCGCTTGTCAATTACTGATTTCAAAACCGGAAACCGCAATCAAGTAGACTGTTTCTCTATTACCCAAATTTTGTTTTTTTTCCAAAATATTTTCATATTTCTATGAATCACAAACAAAGATTTGTTTTCTAAATTAAAAAAAATGGCTTCAGTTTACTGTGTAAATTTATTGTAATTTGATCTCTCTTATTTGTCACTAGTTTACTCCTGTATCCCCACTTATCAAAGCCGGAGGCCACTCGAGGATAATAGTTAATGAGATGGATGGATAGCTAGTTTTAAAGGTGATGCCAGGAATCTGTTGCCATTGCATTTGAAGAGGACTATGTTGTAATCTGCAGGGAAGCAGTCCCTCAGCAATGGCTTCTACAGAAACTCTGTTCATGTAAATTTTGCCTGACACTAGACACATGGTGGAAGAAAGGAAAGTTATTTTTGTTGTGAGTTATATCTGTGAATGTTTTACAAGAGGAAACCAGAGATTGGATCTTAATCGAACACCTTTCATGAAAGTAACATTAGAGTATAGAGAGACTAGTGACGTCTTTTCTGTAAGAAAGGGGCTGTAAGGAACGTCTCTTCTCTGAGAAACGGACTTAGAAACGTCTCTTCTCTGAAAAAGAGGCTGTAAGGAACAAATCTGTGTAAATTTAGATCATCGACTTCCTCATATCGATCAGAAAATAAAAACAAGAGCACTTAGATATAATAAGATGAGACCAGTAGACAGAAAAATAAGCCCAAATCACTGAAGATTTAAAAAGGGAAAAATATTAAATGTTAATTGTTTACAAACTCATGTTAGGATTTTGCTGATGACGTAAGCAGTGAACTATTGTTTTATTAGGTTTTTGAACAAAATGATATTCGCAAAAATATTGCATCAAAATTAATGTGAAGAATGTGGAAAGATTATTTACATATGCAAACAGTAGACTCAAATAGATGAAGAGAAGAACAGAGATCAGGGAGAGAAGGCCCAGAACAAGAGAAGTAAGAGTTTATGCATCAGCAAGGTAACAAAACAGAGACAGTGCATAATAGTCTATCTACTAAGGTATAAATGAACTGTCAAGATAATTATGTTTAAATAAACAAGGAAATTTTCTTTTTATAACCAAAAGCAAAGTTGAATGAATTTTCTTTCGTTTGAGTCTTGTACGAGTTATCACCAGCCAACAAAGTAGTTTAACCAGAAGCTACAGTGCAACACCAACAAACAAACAAAAAGCAGCAACACCTAAAGTCAACACTTCCTCACTGAAGTAGGGTAATGGTGCTAGGGTTAGAGCTTTGCTGTCTTGAACTTCGGTTCCTGGCAGGACCACAAAATGCAGACAGGTCTGGCACTCCGCTGTATTATGGCCAGTCTGAAAAATCAATGAGAAGTCAGGATCAGGATCAAGCGTCATCTGATCGTTTCTGCCTCTGCATGTTGGAAGCAAGGGCATGTCAGGCATAGAACTGCAAATCCATGGAGCAAGGATAACAACGTTCCTTCTGTGCAACTACCACTCCTTTGTGTGTTCTGGGACAAACCTTCCCCGACTTATGCAACCACTGAGCTTTTGGGGTTGTGGTGAACCTGCAATCTTGCAGGTCTAATGAATAGCTCTGACCAACAAGGAGTTTGTGCAGACCAGACAATCCTGAGAAATTATCTTTGTGAGGTCTGTGCAGAAACCCAATTTGCTAAACAAAAAAAACAACTGCAGCAGCAATAAATGCAACTGCAGCAGCAATAAATGCAACTGCAGCAGCAAAAAAAACAACTGCAGCAGCAATAAAAGCAACTGCAGCAACAAAAAAACAACTGCAGCAGCAATAAAAGCAACTATGGATTTGAAAATCGTCATTATTTTCCATGCATTGATTATTTCTGCCATGTTAAAGCAATACTTTATAATATCTCTATTTTTATAAAGTTAGGTATGTACAAGATTCACTCTTAAACTAATGAAACTCAATCATTATAAATTTTAGAGCACAGCTGCTAGGTGTAAGGGGTCCAAATGCGGGCTATATTTAGTTTAATTTTATTTTATGCAAAGGTTGTAAAAAGAGGGTCGAAGCGCTTTGGAAAATACTAAACTTTATGTCTTGAATCTTATTCCAATTTTGACAAAAATTCATAACATAATTTTGATTCTAGATATATATAGAATTATAGAAAAAATTATTTTAATTAATTTCAAAATATTTGATGTTTTATGATTTGCATATAATCTCTAGACGCACTTTATATATATATCTATATATGTATAAAATAGTAACTATGTGTGTGTATGTGTCCGCCTGATCTTTGTGTTCACCTAAACCGCTAGACAGAATTGCTTCAAAATTGGCAGAGGAAATAATGGCTTCAACTTAGTATTAAAGCAATACTCTTTCTTAAAAAAAACATTCGGATATCAGTATCGTAAAAAGACAAATTAATGAATAGCTTTATTTAAATATGGTACCGTATTAATGGGGTAAATTGGATGCAGTTTTGTAGGATGTTAACTTGCCACTGCAACGGGGGTAAAAGTAAGTATCGTTAACAGTCAAGAAATCAAAAAAATATATATATACAACAAATATCTTTTATTAAACACATTTAAATTGAATTTTCTACCGACCTGTATACATGGCCGTTTCTGGCTCTGTTGTTGGATAACTTCATTCCTGGAACAATAGTTTCTTTTTTTAAAGTGACTTATCCAACCACTCCGGGTGATGGAGCTTGCCACTCGAACTTTGGGTTAGTGGTAGGGGAAATCATTATTTTTTAAATATTTTTTCAGGAATGAAACCCTCTAACAGTCAAACTACAAGTGTGTCGAAAAGTTTGGAATGAAATCTAATTTTGAAATTAAAACATTTGAAAGTAGTTTCAGAATGTTAAAAGTATACATTACTGAAGAAAATTAAATTTTAACGCATTTGGTAAAAGTTATT
Organism: Sepiola atlantica; assembly: GCA_963556195.1. Classification (NCBI taxonomy): domain Eukaryota; kingdom Metazoa; phylum Mollusca; class Cephalopoda; order Sepiida; family Sepiolidae; genus Sepiola; species Sepiola atlantica. Next base: position 96,885,165 of record OY744525.1, on the reverse strand, counting down.
TGTTGTATTTTTTTTATTTCTCGGCTGTTAACTATACTGCAATGGGGTACAAATGATCAACAAAAAGTGTAGCAGAAATGGTTATCAAATGATTTTTGAAGATATTACCGGAGGTGTTGGATGAATTTGAACTGTTTTTGTGCCATCGGAGAAAAAGAAAGCTCACATATTGATACGAGTGATGAAGAAATTGGTAACAAAGGAGACTGAATAAGTTTGTTGTATTGCGAAAGCAGACGTGAAACATCTGTATCAATCACATCATGTAGGTGTGGATAGGGGTTTGTTTCATATCAGACAAGTAGACACTACCATCATCAAGGACAGAGTGCCAAGAGTAGACAGGAGCTGCGAACGGGACTAATCCATTAGCTTGGCACCGGGTTGTGTACGAAGTGGAGATACATGTGAGGAATAACTGGGTCAAATTGAAAGTTATTTGGGTTGTTTTTTACCAAAAATTACGTTCGAATCAGGGTTACGAATACCCCTAATTTTAACGTTCATTTATTTATTAATACTAAAAATTTCTTTAAGATTAGATAATTCACTGATTTTCGATAGATTTTTTCAATCAGGGATATTCATTTTTTTGTTAAAAAACAAAATAAGTTTCACTTTGATTGTCCATATCTAATTGTAGCTCATTAGAGAAGGATATACCTGTCAATGGTTGATTATGGTCCTGTGGAAGGAGATCAGTTCAGATATGCTGGATGAGATTTTCCTGGAGAGGGGGCCTGGAGAAGTGACAGTCATGAATAGCAGCATGGATTTCTGATTAGAATCGATGCATAAAAATGTTTGACTGGTGGAATGTGAGTTCTTTTGGGTCTGCATGAAGGATGAGTGGAAATGACATTGTGGAGGACGCCACAGAACTATGAAGACCATGGAAGAAGGGGGTGGAGATAGCATTACCTGAAGGTGTATTTTGGTAGAACTTCTCGTAAAAAAATTGGACAAAAGGATATGTCAGTGTCATAGTGGGCAATTTTTAATTATGTGTGGAGGTATCCAAAAGTACTGCCTGGATATATTTAAATTTAAAAAACTTTTGTTCACCGCAAACAAGGCATATTGCCACTGAAACGTAAGGGGATACTCTGATATGAGCCAGATTTATAGGAGGCAAACTGTGTGGGAAGTTGGGCAGTAAGATATTTGTTCACATTGCATTTAAATTTCTTCATGTTGGTGCAGTCAGGGAAACAGGGATCAGGAAGGGAATTTCAAAGGTAAGCAGTATGAAGAAAGAAAGTATTAGACTAGGAAATCTTCCAGCATCTAGGGACTTTTATAGGGAAGGGGTGAGATTTTGCTTCTATCCAGGTTGGTTGGAGGTATTTACATTGAGGAAATACAAGTGCACTCAGTCACAATGTAAAGCACAGGTTTTACACCAAAGTTTTCTTCCCTTAGATAGATGATCTGACAAGATCTACAGGTCCATCTCGTCGAGTGGAGTAATCTAGCGCAATCCAAGTATTTCTACCCCCCCCCCCTGGTAAAATAATAACCAATAATAACATTATTTTGTATTTCTTTCTTTTTATGATGAGTTACTATACTACTAAAAAGTCTTACAAACAGTTCCACACATTAAAAGTATACAGGTCGGTAGAGAATTAAATTCTACTGTGTTTACTATTAATTATTTGTTGTTTTATTTTTTGTTTAAGAGTTCTTGATTGTTAACTATTTTGGACTTTTACTGATATGTGTGACACTGCGAGTGATCGGTTTTTTTTCTTGTTGTAACCCTCATTGTCATTTTCTTCTTTCCATCCATTTTATTCCCCTGAACATAGAACTCTATGAGTTAAAGCAAATTATAGTTATGTAAGGGAAGTGATTTCGGGAACAACGTTTACCAATTTTGTGAGAAAACTGCTTCAATATAACCAATGTCAATGTTAAAAGTCATAAAAAACACGTCTGACCATTAACCAGGTGCGGCAAAAATTTACAAAAAATAATAAAAATAAACAGGCGGAAATAGTATGCATGCAATATGCGTAATGGGACCCGTAATAGGCAATTTATAGTCTAATTAATGCTTATTTATGTGTATTTACATGTTAAAAAAGTCTAACTAAATTCATATTTAAATTTTGGGTACTTTAATTTCTGACCGGATTACTATTGATTAAGTATCACATTATCAGATAACATTTTCTTTTCTTTTAAATATAAACGAGTTCAATTTTTAGGTGAGTATTCGGTTTGCTACGTAAGATCTTGTAAAATGAGGCCCCCCTAAACTTTCACAAAGTTTCACCTTTCTCTAAAATGTCTTTTTGGGTATTTTTAACAATAGCCCAACAACGAAAACGCTGAAAAAACAAATATACAACAAATAAAAGTTACTGTAGCCGATAAAACTGAATTTCCAAGTTAACTGTGACAGTTATTAATGATTATAATCCGTTAAAAGTGCTATTTTCTATAAGTTAATAGTTTTAGCGTAAGTGAAGCGAAAAAAAAAATAGTAATGGCCGCTTCGATAGAAAACACCAAATCCAGAACGAGACTTCAGCCTCGTTCTGGATTCGGTTGGTTTTTTACTGGGACTCATAGTCAAAGCGCAATTTTTGCATTTTTTAGCCAAGCAGAAGAACAAAACAAAACTACATTTTAAGCAAAAGGAATAAAATAATTTTCTTTTTATTTACATTTACATATTATTTTCATTCGTCACACCGTAATGTTTTTTTCCTGTTTCTTTAAAAAATTCCTAACCCTAACCCTAACCTAAACCCAGCCCTAACCCTAACCCAGCCCTAACCCTAACCTAAACCTAAACCCAGCCCTAACCCTAACCTAAACCCAGCCCTAACCCTAACCCAACCCTAACCCAGCCCTAACCCTAACCTAAACCTAAACCCAGCCCTAACCCTAAACCCCAATGACGTAACGACATGCGCGCTCATTCGGTGATCAAAATGATCGTTAAAATGTTCGTTTCATAAAATTAAATTTCAAAAATGCAACCCCCCCCCCCCCCCAAAAAAAATAACAACACCAAAAAAACGCCGCTTTGATTATGAGTCCCGGTAAAAAAAAAACACACACGTGACACCGATAGCAAAAACTAATGACGCCATTTTGTTTTTTAAATAAATGACATAAAATTTTTTTTTTTTTTTCATGTCTAATAAAAACCCATTTACCATACGTAAACATACAAACAAATGGAATAGAAAACTGGGAAAATCTCCGGTCTCTACGTACGTTGCATTTATTTGTTGCATATTCATTTTTTTGACTACGTTCTACAACTTTTTTTCAACCCGACTCGCGAGTTGTAGGGCTATTGTAAAACATTCCCGTCTTTTTTAATTAAAAAAAAATAAATCATCTGATTTAAACATCGAAACATCAGATTATTAAAAATAATAAATTTGAAAACTTTGCCGTTCATTCAATTTTGAGAGTAGGGTCTTAACTTGGCCCTGCAAGTTTAATCAGATCGGCTGATCGAGTTAACTAAAAGTGGTTTATAAATGAGAATCTTTTAAGAATTCTAGCGTTTTGAGGGCAGTTAACCAAATTTTTTTACCACTAATCCTAAACGTACTCGCCTAAAAAAGTAGACCATCCCCTCTCCTCAACCAAATAAAAAACGCACAAGATTTATCTCCCATAGCAAACAAACATTGGTTAAGTGCCCTAAAACGCTAGAATGGAGCATCATTTTACAATTAATTTATATACCTCCCCACCGTACTATATTTTTTAGAGGGGGTAAGAATATATGTCTGTCAATTAAGATTAACAACTATTTTAAAATTTACAATGGTATCAGTTTCGTATATAAATTTAACGTAGAATGATTCCCCATTCCCGGCCATACTAGCGTTTTAGGACAATTACCCAATTTTTTATCACTAACCCTAAGTCCAAGTGGCAACGTCATCAAACCACACATAAGTAAACTGCCTCCAACCCGCAAAAAGACGCACAGGGTTTATCTCCCATTAAAAAAAAGGGTTAAAATGGACAGGAAATGGGGAATCATTTTACGTTAGATTCTAAAATAATTGTTTTTTTTTGTGTTGTTTTTTTAGGGTGTTCACACGTAATCGCATAAAAAAGTAGAATCTCAGGCAAATTTAGAAAGCCATTCTTAACATGGGGAGGGGTTGTTAACTCTTCCTTTGCCGCGGACGGAATTCTCCTAAAATGAAAACTTTACAAGCGCTAAATCTCACTTATGGGGGAGGGGTGATTTATCAAAGGTGTTAATCTACGATAATACCAAATATTTTTTAGAGAAGCGGGCCGGAGGATACATGTCTATAAAATTGAGATTAACCTTTTTTTATTATTCAAAAATAAGACGAGAATTTGAATTTTAAAAAATGCGGTGAGATTAGCCGTGAAAACAATTCATGTGACAATCAGACTTACCTTCATTTTTTAGTATGTACTTCTTTCGTCATATATGTCATATATGTTTTCTTTTAAAAAATAAAAGAAGAAAATAATAAGATAATAATTAAATTAGAGATTCTATGTACTCGTAGTACACAAATGTCTCAATGGGGTAAAATAGTTTTCTCAAGGAAATGTATAAGAGCCAACAAGGGAAATAATCCATTATAAATTCAACCCAGATATAATTCAGCAGAGGTGTTTTCCGGGGAATGGCGTTAAACGTGTGTAGTGTCTCCGTTTACTGTTCAATTAAATCGAACATTTAGTGTGTCATGTTACGCATATATAAATACTATTTATATATGCGTAACATGACACATGCTATTTATTAAATATTACCAATAGAGATTTGGTATTTGTCTGTTTGAAGCCGGAATTATACTATAACGTCTATTAATGTACTATTCTACTTATCAGGGGGGGGGGCGGGTAGTGTAGTATCTGTTCTGTTGTCATAATAACATCCTTCCAGGCAATACTGTTGAATTATCAATTTTGTCGGACTGTTAAAACCTATTTTAAGGGTTATCTCCCTTGTTCCATTATTATTTGGGGACCAGATATATCTTTGTAAGAATTGGGGTTTTCTGCCCTTTTTATGGTTGTTGTTGGTCTGTCAAAAAATAAACGCACGACGCGCGTGTAAACCTACAAAATGTGTTTGTCTTAACTGAATTGTCCTGCCATGAAGAATGTCTGAATGTTGCTGAGATCAAAAAGTATGTCTCACATTCGTGTGAACTTGGCTTTATATCGATAATAATTATCAACAAAGGTTATGGGCCCAGGTGAACGCTCGATATAATTATAAAGCCACGTGTGACATTTTTTTTTTTTCGGCCATATTGAAATTCTCGTTCACGAAAGAAGTTTTGTATCGTTTTACCTTCACGATGGAAACAAAACTTGGTAATCTCGTACCGTTGAATGGGACAAATTACGCCACTTGGAAGATTCAGTGCAAAATGATATTAATTAGGGACGGATTATGGTACATAGTAAATGATACCGAAATCGTCCCCGATCCTAGGACAGATGCGATATTACACGGAAAGTATTTATCGCGGAAAGATCGCGCCTTGGCGACGAGTGTTTTGTCAGTGGAACCGTCACTTTTGTATTTAATAGGGGATCCCGATGACCCTGCAGTGGTGTGGAAAAAATTGGCAGATCAATTTCAGAAGAAAACGTGGGCTAATAAATGAGCATTAAGGAGGCGCTTGTATTCCCTTAAATTGAAAGTAGGTGACTCTGTTCATAAACATATTAAAATAATGACAGAAATCTTTGAAGAGTTGTCAGTCATCGGCGATTCAATTGATGAGGAAGATAGAGTTGTACACCTCTTGGCTAGCCTCCCGGATTCCTATGACATGCTAGTAACAGCGCTCGAAGCAAGTCAGGATGTGCCCAAATGGGTGTTAGTGACTGAACAACTGCTCTACAAAGAAACGAAAGTCAGAGAAAAGGAAAACACTGCTACTGACTCGAAAGCGATGACATCAAAACATCACACTTTTAAAAAGGGGCCCAAGTGTTATCACTGTGGAAAGAATGGACACATTAAACGTGACTGTCGATTGCTTAGTGAGGATGCAAAAGAAAGTTTTAAAAGGAACTACCCCAATAAGAAAGCTTTCTTCACTGGAAAAACACAAGGAAAATCTAATGGTTCTGAAAACGATTACGTTGTTTGACTATTTGCACACCATGCGTTATTATCTAATAACAAAAGGAGCGAATGGATTGTGGATTCTGGAGCAACTTGTCACATGTGTCACGATGTGAAGAGGTTTATACATTTCCGGAAATTGGATTTAGTAGAGGAAATAATACTTGGGGATGGATGCTCAGTTGAAGCATTAGGAGTGGGAACAATAGAACTGAATGTGAGTGTGCCAGACGGTAAACAGCAAAGATGTAGACTGTATGAAACACTTTATGTTCCCAAACTATCGTACAACCTATTGAGTGTGTCTAGGGCGACTAGATCTGGAAAGTCGTTCATATTCACTGAATCAGGATGTCGACTTCTTGATGAAAAACAGAGGATAGTAGCTGAGGGTTCAAAAATTGGAAACGTGTACTATTTGAACTGTAATGAAAAACGAGAAGCAGCTCATGCAGCATCTACATGTTCAGGTGGTAACACAAAGGAGGGGATCTGGCATCGACGTTTTGGTCATCTTGGTGCGGGGAATTTGCAGAAACTAGCAAGAGATCAGCTGGTGACTGGCCTCGACTATGATGTGACAAAGAGCTTTAACTTTTGTGAACCATGTGTGGATGGCAAACATCATCGTTCCTCATTTCCAAAATCAGGTGGAAGGCGAGCTACACAACTACTCGGAATTGTGCACAGCGATGTTTGTGGAAGGCTAGAGGCAAAATCGCTTGGTGGAGCCGAATACTTCCTCACATTTATTGATGACAAATCAAGATTTGTGTGGATATATGTGCTTAAACACAAGGGAGAAGTTTTTGCAAAATTCATGGAGTGGAAACCCATGGTGGAGAATTCCAGTGGACAAAAATTAAAAACCTTACGCACTGACAATGGCGGGGAATACACTTCAAGAGAGTTTGAATGTTACCTAAAGAAGGAGGGCATACATCATGAACGCACTGTTTCCAAAACACCAGAGCAAAATGGAGTGGCTGAAAGAATGAATCGGACGTTGGTGGAAGCAGTGCGAGCAATGTTGTCGGACTCGCAGCTGCCTAAGAAATTTTGGGCAGAAGCTTTATCAACAGCTGCATACGTACGAAACCGAAGCCCAACAAATGCAGTACAAGGAATGACACCATACGAGGCTTGGAAAGGCTACAAACCAGATGTGAACCATTTACGCATTTTTGGGTGTAGTGCTTATGCCCATATACCAAAAGATGAAAGATCCAAAATGGATTCTAAAGCGAAGAAGAGCATCTTTCTCGGATATGGTATTGGAGTCAAGGGTTATAGACTTTATGATACAGAAAAGTTAAGAGTCTTCCATAGCAGAGATGTCATCCTTAATGAATCGGCATCCATTAGTGAACAAGAGAGAGAGAGGAAGTTGGAAACCAACCTCTAGTGAAAATTGACTGTCATAACGTCAGTGATGATGATGATGATGATGACAATTCACAAGTGACAACAGGACCACGAAGATCACTAAGGATTAGGAAAGCTCCAGATCAGTATGGTGAATGGGTCTACATTGCTCACAGATTGAATGACCCATTAACGGTGAAAGAGGCACTTTCTAGCCCTGAGAAAGACAAATGGATGAAAGCAATGGAAAGTGAAGTTGATTCACTACATACTAATAAAGTATGGGACCTTACTGTCTTACCCAGTGGACGGAAGGCTATTGGTAGTAAGTGGGTGTTCAAACAAAAATATGACGCTGATGGAAACATGGAACAATATAAAGCTTGACTGGTAGCTCAAGGATTTCTTCAGAAACATGGAGTTGACTACGACGAGACCTTTTGTCCAGTAGTGAGGTTCGAATCAGTGCGAACTGTCATTGCATTAGCAGCAAAACATGACCTGAACCTGCATCAGTTGGACGTAACCACTGCATTTCTTAATGGTGAGCTGAAAGAAGACATCTATATGAAGCAACCAGAAGGATTTACGGTCAAAGGCAAAGAACACCTTGTCTGTAAATTAAAGCGAAGCATCTATGGCTTGAAACAATCATCAAGATGTTGGAATGAGGCACTGAATGCTCAGCTAAAAAAGATGCATTTCAAGCAATTGGAAAATGACCCGTGTATCTACACACTCTCCTCGGGAGGAGAGATCTTCATAGCTGCAGTGTATGTTGATGATATCATTCTGGCATGTAAGTCTTTGACACATATCCAAGAATTTATCAAAAGAATCTCCGAAAGTTTCAACATCAAGGATATGGGGAAACTACATAGTTTCTTGGGTGTTAAAATCGCTTATCCAGATTCAGGGAAGATATGGATCGGACAACCAGCATACGCAGCAGAGGTTTTGAAAAAATTCCAAATGGAAAATTCAAAACCTACATCAACTCCAATTGATCCTAATGCAAGGTTAACTAAAGCTGTTAAAGAAAACGAGCTATTCAACCAAGAATTGTATCAATCAACAGTTGGAAGCCTGCTGTATCTGTCAACAAAAACAAGACCTGATATTGCCTATGCTGTCGGCAATGTAGCAAGATTCTGCTCACAACCTACCATGGAACACTGGAGGTCTGTGAAACATATCATGCGTTATATAAATGGCACGCAGAACTATGGGTTACTGTATGACAGGGAGAATGCAACAAATCTGATAGGATATTCAGATGCAGACTGGGCTGGTGACTTGGATGACCGCAGGTCAACCTCAGGCTACCTGTTTAAATTAAGTGGAGCGGCTGTCAGTTGGAGAAGTAAAAGGCAGACTTGTGTTGCATTGTCTACAGCTGAAGCAGAGTATATGGCATTGGCAAGTGCAGCACAGGAGGCAGTATGGATGCGACATCTTCAAAGTGGTCTCAATGAACCCTTGGTTGGACCGACACTCATCTACGAGGATAACCAATCCACAATATGTATGGCAAAGAATCCACAATATCATGGAAGGGCGAAGCATATTGACATTAAGTTTCATTACATTCGAGAGCAAGTTGAGATGGAAACAATTGAATTGGAATACTGTCAAAGTAAAGACATGATTGCTTATGTGCTGACGAAGGGACTTGTGAGTGCACAATTTATTAAGCTTAGAGCACTGTTAGGTGTTAGGGAAGTCATGGAACAGTCTGACAGCAATTGAGGAGGAGTGTTGAATTATCAATTTTGTCGGACTGTTAAAACCTATTTTAAGGGTTATCTCCCTTATTCCATTATTATTTGGGGACCAGATATATCTTTGTAAGAATTGGGGTTTTCTGCCCTTTTTATGGTTGTTGTTGGTCTGTCAAAAAATAAACGCACGACGCGCGTGTAAACCTACAAAATGTGTTTGTCTTAACTGAATTGTCCTGCCATGAAGAATGTCTGAATGTTGCTGAGATCAAAAAGTATGTCTCACATTCGTGTGAACTTGGCTTTATATCGATAATAATTATCAACAAATACCTCCTCGTTTCTATTGGGGAGAGGGTGCAGTGTAATATCTTTTCGTTCGTCATGAGACCATCCTTCCAGACATTATTTGCTCCTTTGAGGTTAGCGTAGTATGGGGTGCGGACAAAAAGCCTACCGGACAAAAGACCACCAAAATAATTCAAACCCGGACAAAAGTCCACCAACGTAAAAATAAATAAATTTTTGAAACTTAAAAAAATTTTTTTTATATTTATTAAAATTTTTTTAAAAATAATTATCAAGGCTCTTGTATAGATCGGGTCTTCGAAAAATGTTCTATTAATTGAATTTGCATGACTTCTTATTTAAAAAATGGATATTTTCCATTTTCGGAGACATTGCGTACTAACAAAAAGAGTTATCTGCCCCTTACACCATTGGAACGCTTCTAAAATAAAATTCGTTCGTGTACTCGATCTATACAAGAGCCAAACCTTTTCTCTCACTTAAAAAAACAACAAAACTTGTGTTTTAGAATCGTCAAAACCTTTCCTGTCCACGATCAGTGAGGTAGGAATACTTACCGAAGAGAAAGTTTTTTGTTGTTTTAATAACACAAATATTTGCGTGCGCGTACGGTACCCCCCCCCCACTCCAACAAAAACTATTGCCTCAGTTTGTAAAACACATTATTCATCCATGACAAAAGTTTATTAATAGTCGGAAAAGATCAAGACGTTACCGATCTAAGAGGTGCATTCCGATCATTTGCTATTTCGTAAAAAAAAAATCAAATACATTTCGTCAAATTAAATGAATAAAATATTTATTTTGTAACGAAGAAATAAGTAAAATGTTTGTTTTTTTAACTTACAAACATATTTTAATAAAATATTTTTAGCTGCTCACAAAACATTGGATAAATTACTTCGTGACCCTTAGAAATTTGAAAGGGATTTTTAAGTATTTAAACTGTCGAATACATGAGTGTCTGCTAAGAATTAAATAATATCATAAATAATAAATTCAAACTAAAAATCAAATATATTTCGTCAAATGAATGAAAGAAATTTATTTTTTCAAATATATTATCAGTTTATGTGAACTTAAAATAAACACATTACATAATAATAATTCTCATTTAATCACGGAATCTCGCGAACATATTGAACCGAATAGGATAGATTTGTTTATTAACAAAACTTTGTCACAAAAAACATTCGTTGATGACAAAATAATCATTTTGTTTACAGTAATAAAAAATAATACGATTCATGTTTGATTCACACTTTGTTAATCGTAAGAAAAAAATATGATTCCGATCATTTACTACTTCGTAAAAGAAAAAAATCAAATACATTTTGTCAAATTAAATAAATAAAATATACGAAGAAATAAATAAAATGTTAGTTTTTTAAACTTACAAACATATTTGAATAAAATATTTTTAGCTGCGTACAAAACATTTGATGAATTACTTCGTGACCCTTAGAAATTAAATAATATCATGAATAAATTCAAACTAAGTGAAATTGAAGCAGAAAAAAATCAAATATATTTCGTCAAATTGAATGAAAGAAATTTATTTTTTTAATGAAGAATTAAATAAAATGTTTTAATAAAATATTTTTGTTTAGTGGGCTTATATCCATTGGGTAAATAGCAGACTTTATTTGTTTGCAATTTTGAAGACCAATATTGTTTATAAACAATCGAAACTTCTTGGCCTTTTCGTTAGGAGCAAGGTGTAGTATCCGTTTTGTTTTTTGATACTACACCCTTCATTTGTTCTGATTTCGAACACGGGCAGCGACTGAGCAATTTTTACTTTCAACTCTGGTATTATTTTTTTCAAGTAAAAGAATTAATTGCCTGTTTCTGTATTTGTTTGTTTATACTAAAAGACAAAAGTAACTTCGCAAAAAAAATATTATTTGTTATCGGAAAATATACTACACTGTGATCTAAGTGCGAGAATAAAAATGCTGTTAAATGTTTATCATTTGTTACAATCGGGACACGAGGTAGGTCGGACACTGATACACCACTTTTGTAGAGGAAAAAACCCTAATGTTATTTATTTGTAGCAGTTTCCTACAACCCGCTATATTGTTTAAATATCAATGACTTCTTGATTGGTTCAGGCAAACTACTTCCTCCTTGGCTTGCCCAATCAGTGGCCTTCTTTTAAGCGAATCTCGTATGGCTAGATAATTATATAAACACCTGACCACCATCCGCCCGTTCTCTTTTACTTCTGTGGCACGAGACGACACTTCTCTATCTCTCTTTCCTTCTTTGTCTGTTGCGTCCTTCTAGGGACGCAACAGACATTTTCCCAGGACTTTGGTCCTGGGTTCAACAAGACGTCAAAATGGCTACTGCCTCAAACACGTGGACTTGATATAACACACACATAATTGCTTACATGTGAACTGACTTTTCCACCGCTGTACAGACACACATACTTGCATACACATATGGACGCGTTCTGACACCATAGCCGGTTTTTTTTTCAACAATACGAACAATTCTCTTTCCCCCACTGGGGAATTATAACCACGGGAAATTCCTAGCTGTTGCCTTCGTCCATACTTATACTTTTGTTCACGTACTAACGAGAAAGACTCAATAAAGTTGTAATTAAATGTTAGAATGTTTGTCACTTTTATTCTAAAATTTCAACTTTTTTTTTTTAGATATGATTAGAGTTTATTACATTGCTAGGTGATAGTACAGAATAGTTAACAAACCTCCTCTCATTAATAACTAGGTAGTAAATTAAATTGATATTACCCGATTACAAAATATGATTTTCTGTTTTTAAAATTGTCTTTACACTTTCGTTCTGTTTTCGGCAACGAAAGAACTGAACTACTATGATTTTTTTACTATTTATTTTATCTTTCTTTCTAATATGATTTCCACAAAAGTGTCGTCAGAGTTTCAATTATTCATCTACACCACTGTCTTCTTCTTCTTCCTTCGGATGGGGGGGGGGGGGTAATTAAAATTTCGACATACGCGCCAAATAAAAAAACACACAAAAAAATTGGTGATTTCTTCTTCTTCGTCTTCTTCTACTTTTGATAATTTTAATTGTTTTCCCACTTCGTTTAAGTTATTTATTTGTCGTAATATTTGTAACTGTCTTCTGTTGTCATAGAGGTTTTGTCCATTACCTCAAGCTTTAGTCTCGAAGTTTTTTTGTTTGTTTGTTTGTTTTTAACGGTGAACGAAATATACATCTAAGAGGGGCATAGGGTTAGTACTTACTTTTGCAACGGGGGGGGGGCGTTGAGAGCAAAAAGGCCGAGAAAAAACTTATTTTTTACTTATATTTTTATTTCTTTTAATCTCCCTTCCACAGCGATGCAATGTGACACAAAGTCGTGTCCTTCCAATGTATGAAAAAAACAAACTTGCACTTTTCTTGAAAGAACAACACTGAACGCCCTATAATAGCAGCCCCGGAAGCATTGCGCTGTAGGGGCGCCTCAGGCGATTAGCAATAAACTAACCTTTCCTCAACAGGTGAGAAAGCAAAGCCTGGGAGGGTGGACCTCCTAGAACTGCACAGGACAAACCCTGACATCGGCGGAATAAGGGCACAATGGCCAAGACGGTACCGGTCTAAGGGATGTACCATCCGAACAGATACTACACGTTGATTTTTTTTTTCAGAAAATATAAAAAAACATTTACATTCAAGATAAATTTAGCACAAGGCCATCACAAGTGTTGGGGTAAATAAGGGTCGTTGGGCATCCTTGGTCTAAAGTAATAAAATTGTCTATCCTACTCTTACTCTAGGCAATTTTTAAGGAAACGGCAAAATAACGATTCCTGCGTTATTTTGCCGGTTTATGTATATAATTATTCAATATAATTGCTAAATTGCTAAACATACAGTGACGCCCGGCAAAATAATTATTTACTAATGTAAAGGGATCGTTATTATGCCGGTTCATTTTTTTTTAAAACCTAATTGTTATGGCCTTGTGAAAGAAAAGGTAATGAAATAAATAAGGGCAAATATTTAAAAACAATTTGTTTTCATCATCAGTTGTGTCGGTTAAAGAAATAAAAAAAAATCGACCTGCCCTATTGTGTCGGTTAAAGAAATATCTGCTTTTAATACAAAAAACATTAAAAGTAAAATAATTAAATGAACGGAAATATTAGAGACAATTAGATTATTTAGTCGGATTTCATTTGCTGTAAAGCGTATCTAATGTAATTTCTTTACGAATTGCTGTTTGCAGACGGAAATATTGGGACCCCATTCGTACACAAGCATCTGAAATCCGGCTAAAGAATCTAATTGTCTCTAATATTTTCGTTCATTCAATTAATTTTTATTTTCAACTGCTACACATTTTAATCCAAGGTTGAATTGTTTTACAAACAAACATTGTGAAGCGGCAGCACTTCGTTATTTTAAAATATATTGTCGCTTAATAAAGTTTTAAATTATACAAAAAATCAATCAGGCAAAGCTTAATCAAAAACAAACAAAAAAATCAATCAGGCAAAGTTTTAAATAAAAAAAAACAAAAAAAACAATCAGGCAAAGTTTTAAATTATAAATAAAATTTCGTTTGATAAAGTTTTAAATAATACAAAAAAATTAATTTAAATAATAAAAAAAAAAGTAATTTATAGTTAAATAAACACGAGCCGGCAAAATAACGTAAGACTCATTATTGTGCCGGGCGTCACTGTATGTTTAACAATTTAGTTAAATATACATGAACCGGCAAAATAACGCAGGAATCGTTATTTTGCCGGGACCGGCAATATAGCCTATTCGAATTTTTAATGGCCAGAGTGCTCACCTCTCGGGCGCTGGCTTTTCAAACCCCACTTTCCCGACCCGAATTTGGGCGTGGCCACCGAGAGTTACTACAGGCCGGTTGGCTAGAAAATGACGTCACTGCATTGCGTGTCAAAATAATGGCCGTCGTAATAACAATAAGAAGGCATTTCGACTTCTCCATTCACTAAATAATCCATCAAAATTCAGGAAATCAACCAATTTTAATGAAATTTTCAGTATTTATTAATTAATGATCACGGAATATAATAAATCCACTACTTTATTGTAAAGCTTGTTGCAAATGTATTATTTCTTGTAAACAAAAAACACCTTTACTAAAGTTATCCAAAATATCAAAACATGTTGACCATACGATATTGTAAATATTTAAAACAAAGCATTAGAAAACTTTAAAAATTGCATGTAAAAAAAGAAAAGAACACGATTCGATTTATCCTGAAACTGATCTTTATTCAATATAAATTTAAAGAAAATAATAATTCACGATCAAATACTGCAAAAAACTGAAACTTTAAGACCAGATACTATGACCACAAAAGCACATTAAAAAAAACAGCACTAGCTAACCATTATTGGGAGCTCAAAGAAAATGGACACTCACCAATAATTGAATGGAAAATAGTAAGACAGGCCAGTACATGTAGAAACTTAGACGACCCGTGTAGATTATGCCTGAATGAAAAATATGAAATCCTAAATTTTAAAGATCGCCGAAACCTATAAAACTCTAGAAGCGAAATAGCAAACAGCTGTTTACACAGAAATAAATTTACCTTAGGATGATATATAATAAATTAAATAAATAAATAAAATAAATAAAATAAATAAAAAGCTGAACAAGTTAAAATTTAAAACCTAAAATAGAAATACAAGAAACCGAAACCACGTGTTAAAATAAATTCGCCTACTGTATTGACAAAACAAAGGAAACAGGATATAGGAAACTCCATTGTTAACAAACAATAGGATTGACATAGGAGCGTCACCAACAAAGCCTTTGTTCGCGGGAAGCCCAACGATTGGAACAACAAAGAATCCGATTGGTTAACTAGCAAGTCATGTATATAAAAACGCCTGACAAAAATAACTCCATGCATTTAGCCTGACGATTCCCCCCGGGGATGAAACACGGGAGCCTCTGTGTAGCTTGATTGCCATATATATTTTCATTGCTTACTATATATATATATATATATATATATATATATATATATATATATATATATATATATATATATATATATAGACGGTTTATTATTTAGAAAGGGTTTTTTCTTTCTCTGAATGAATTTCTGCATATTTATGAAAAAAAAAAAATTCAAACTAGTTGGGAATATCTTAAGTAGGACGGCCCCGAGAGTAAATGTGGTATTGTAGTGACTGAGATGATTCTAGTTAAGAGTAGGATCGACATTTTTTATCATTTATGACCAACGACCCCCATTTTGCCTACACTTTTGGTGGTCATGTGCCTAATTTGTTTTAATATAATTTTTGAACATTTTGTGCAAATAAATATTACAAAGTGTAGTATCTGTTGACTATTCAAGGAAGGATAAGCCCTCTAGATTGAGGCAATTTTTATTTTTGTTTTAATCCAGAGTGCCCCTTTTTGGGGGAGCTGAATTTTCCCCATATTGAACACTGACCTTATGTCTAACTTTGTACTTGTGGGGGTGGGGCAAGTAAATAGAAACATACTAGATGATCAAACCACCTGTGATACGTTCATAGGTAACAGCTATGCCATAACTGGATTTATCAGTAGTCACTGGCCCATACTGTAAACATGTGTGACTGGGAGGTGGTCAGAGAAAGAGCAATAATTTTAACAAAATAATGTATAAGCTACTACTTAGAAGAAGAAAAAAATGGTTAAAAGGTAGTATAGAGTCATGAACATAATGCGATAAAAAAAAATGTGTATAGGCGATAAATATTATTTCCTGTTATTTATGTTAAATATTAGTAAATTTGGAACAATTTCGAGTTAAAATCTAATTAGTTTTACGCCTGAAATATTTAAATAACCGTGGAGTAGGAATCAATGGAGTCGTCGAAGAACCGGAAGTTGGGGAAGAAATGGTATATGGAAAAATCGGAGCGTTACTCAGTATTAATAAAACGAACTAAAGTTTAATTATTCATTTATATAAAATAAAAAACAATAAAAAACAAATTTTATTGTTTATTTTTTAAATAAATTAAAAAGAATCTTGTGAAATATTTGTATACATACTTTAATTTTATGTTGTTTTTTATCTTGATAAATTACTAGTGCTAAGTGCAGGTTTCAGTTCAGTTTACATGAGTTTAATTCTCAAAATATTTATAAAAATCTGATGTTTGTATATTTTTATAAGAAATCTTGTGAAATAAATATTTTTATACATAATTTAAATTTGGTAGCATCAGAGTGTTAGCAGAGAGTGTTAAGACCAACTCCTATATTATTTGTATGTAAAACGAAAACGGTCGTCACACAAAGGAAAACAAAACCTTTTTCATGAAAACCAATGAACACGTATTTATTCAGGTTACCTGTATCGTTGATTATAGGTGGACAAAGTTAGGACAGTGTCTAAGGAGATAAACGAAATAAGAAAGTTCTTTAGCTGCCGAAAGTCTATGAGCAGCTTATCTTCAGAGTGAAGATAGTTGATGCTCGGAAATCCAGTGAATGCAGGCAGGTGAGAAGAAGTGAGCGTTCTTCTTGGTTGCTTCCTGGAAACTCTCTGACGACCGTCTGTCATTCCCAAAGAGGCCGAATTACTTTTTCAGGGGACAAATAGAATAAATGCGCCCTGCAAGCTGATTGGTGTGACCAAATCGCCTAACAGGGACAGTTCTCCGAGAGATAAAATAAGGCATTATTTATGACGTCTACAACCTTTCTCAGGACCACCATTATTCTTGATATGGTTCAGGTTAAGGAAAAAGCCAGTTTAATTTAACTGGGGTGGAAATCGTTGCAACAATATTTTTTCAGTTTTTCTGAGTAGGCAAATCAGTTTTTATTTTTGTTCAACATTATTTGTTTCATGTAAATAATAATGAATCCGAAACTTTGGTGAATTTTGAGATTAAGATTAGCATAATCTCAAAAAGTACATTTTAGATATTTCTAAAATAAATCCCATCGTTACAAATTTTAAAATCTGGTTCATATCCCAGAATAGGTGTTTACAAGTGAATGTGTGGGTGTCACAAATTATTGTATAAACTTGCCACTGGAATAAGGCAGTGCCGACTCAGGAGAGGCGTGGTTGGGATTGCACAACCCTTGCTTCAAAATTACATGCACAGCCACCCTTACAGAGATATCCATTGTCTCTTCAGACTGAACAGAGGCCATGTTATTTACGATATAATCAAATACTTTGCTACAAATTACTTAGTCTGGTCCAGACGAATGGTAATATGAAACATTTAAAAAATAATCACTTAAAAATTAAAAACAAAATATGTTCGGGGATTAACTCACATTTTTAATTGAAGAATATAATAGGAATTGTCTACCTCATTTCATTGTTTTTCGGACAGCTGGTATTACATAAAATGTAACAATCATGATATACACACATAATATAATAAACATAATTTGCTAACAAATTCCTAGCCATTAATTGAAAAGTCGATGTTAAAAGGTTGTCAAATTATTTAAGACGTTATTTTCACTAGTTTGAATTTGAAACTTTAGCTTTGAATATTTAGGGTAGTTTAGGGGAAACAAGTTAGCTTTTCTGGGAAATAACTGAGTTGACAGTTTTTTTGGGAGAAAATGAAAGTGTAAAGCCGTTGCTTTATGGCTTTTAATGAAACAACAGTTTTCAACTGGATTCGTTGGCAAGCTGGTAACACCATATGCCTGTCTCTGATGATTACCGCCACTCCAACAGTTATGCTCATAGTTTTCTCTTCATCTTAATATTCTCCTCCTGGCTGTATCGTCCTGTATTGGCAATCGCTGAGGGCGCGTGCACTGGTTTACAAGTATACAAAAATAAAACAATGCAGACTCACAAGAAAAACATAAACTCTGATACATAAGATGTATAAGTCTGTTGTGCTCTGGGTGTGTGTGTGACACCATCGCAGAAAAAAAAGCAGAAACACTAACGTGCACATTTTATTAAGTTCCAGTGTATCAGCTAGGACTCAACTGAGATCATTTTTCTGTCGAGGCCATCATTGTCGTTTGCGCGTCAGATCATCTCATAGTCGGCTGAACCTGGTCTAAATGTCTTCCAAGCTTTCTCTCCTTGGGTTTACGCACATCTGCAATCTCACTTGCTTCACTCAGGTCTACCTTCATCTCCCTCAGCCGAATATCATCTTTTGTACTCATCTCACTTTTGATAACTTTGGTTTTCTGGTCAATCATTTTCTCACAGTATCAGTGTGTTGTGTTTTTTACTTACAGATTTGAGTTCATTTTTCACTTGCAATATTGGTATTTGACATTAGGATCTATGCCAGGCATGTCAGACATGCTACTCATGGAATTTGTTAAGACACACTTGCAACCCACATAAAAGGTACTGCAGTTTATTATTTATCAGCAAAAATTGCAGTTTTTATAATTTAAACTGCATAAACATGTTATTTACTGAAAACAAAAACGCCATGCTTTTCTTTATTCAGTTCAGTTTCTTTGCATTTAAAACGATATATCACATTTTATCAATTTTAAAATGTATTTGTTGCAGTTGTATGCATATTCTATGTTTCTACGTAACAACAATATTCCGCATAAACCTTTAGTAAATGACCCCAATTAGTTGCATGTGGCTCTCATAACAACACTAATACACTCACATGCCTCTCAGAGGACTCTGAGTTTCACATGGCTAATCTATACCCATCGACTTTTAACTTGTGATACTGATTTTTGATAGTGTTAGCCTCCTGGAGTTTCATCGTAAGATCTGTACACACCTTTCATTTCTAATTTGATTGCATTATGCTTATAAAAATACAAAACGAACCAATAATACTTGGTGTGGTATTTAACCCTGGTCAGGCTATGCTGGCTTCCTCCGATATATCAAATTCACAAGCAGTCCCGAACCGCATGTATATCCCGGTCATGGGAAGATAACATACAGTGCTTAGCATTCCTAAATGGTCACCTATCTTGTACTGGCCAGGCTCTACATCGCTTAACTTTGGCGATCTAATGAGACAGTTGTCAATGCGATTATGTTGTACATAATAAATACAAATTCAACAGCAAAAATAAAATTTATAATTCTGGTTGAAAAATCGATGGTTTAACTTTGAGATTATGTTCTATATGGCAAAGGACCATTTTTGTGTGGGATAGCTTTCATAATAGCACACCATTACAAGTCTAATTTCCTTTGTGGCCCATTTCTTCCTTGGCATGCCCTTTGGTTTGTTGTGATTATATTTATTTAACTCTATTTGATCTGTTACCTGAAATAACGAGGTCCTATATTTGCAGGATCCCAACATGTATGCTACCAAAAGAGCCCCTGCTGATCACGACACCCAGATCTTTCTTCTGAGCCTCATGGCTTTTAGATTTGTTCGGCATCATTTATTTTCAAGGTTTTGATGGTGTATGTGACAACATTCAGCCCAGGGTTATTTTACCTGCAATCCCGGTTATAGTGATCGTGTTTATCGACCCTATATGTAAAAATAACAGTTCACTATCACACATGCATTGTATGCGTTAGATGTTTATAATAAAAAAAATGTTCATCAGTATTTGTTTCATGGCCTATGACTCGGAAACCAAGTGTTTCCAGACTTATGTTTCCAGGAATTTTTTCCATTATTTACACATATAGGAAATAATCTAAAACCTATTCCATCGATTTTCCAAATTCTTTGTATAATGTAACATTCAAGGTATTATTTAAGAAATATTGATTGTTATATGTAATTTATATGTAATTTATATTATGTAATTTATATGTAATATATATGTAATTTATATTATGTAATTTATATGTAAAAATAAATATGTAATGTGGGTTTTTATATGTAACTTATATGTAATAACATGGACGGCGGCACCGGGGGGGCTTTTTTACTTGCCCCCCCCCCACTTTATGGTCATCAATAATGAAGTTATATATGCATGTGTTTAATCAGCCCCCCCTCACTTTTATAACTGACCCGCCGGTCCTGAATGTATATCTATATCATTTATATGTAACTTATATGCATGTAATTTCTATTATATATGTAAAAATAAATATGTAATGTTATTTATATGTAATGTGTTTTTATGTGTTGCATAGCCCTTCTTAGGGCCACGGCTTTTCTCGTTTTGTATACTCGTCCCCGGAACGGGCCGTAGTAGTTCTCATTTAAACACTTGTCATTGTTTTAACATCATAAATCATATAGTTTGCATACCTTTAAATTTCTCGTACCCTCTTTTCTTTTCTCGTCGCATAGAGGGGCGTGTCGTCTACTGGTTGAATTCTCTCTTCTCCTCTGTACTGCCATGAACATCGCCGCTACAACAAAAACTTTATGACCGACTCCGAAGACAAACAATCCTTTTTATTACAGGCGTTAGTTATCTATCGGCTTGAAGATATTCACCAACGTCGAGAGAGAGCAAATTACTGCTTTCATAATTACTTATCAATTAAGTCTTAACCATTCGTGGATGGGGGAAAAGAGATTTTTCGCCTGTATTTTCTTAGGGAAATATTTCCCTTAATCAAATTGCGGATTACATCCTAAATCACGTCTGATAGGTTCGCCTCCAAAACTCAGACTGCTAAAACACGCTTCTCACAAAGAACAAGTGACGTCACGGATCCCTCTGTTTCCCACGCAAAGGCCGGTGACGTCATAGAGCTTCTCACAGGTGCACATTGACCCTTGATCTGAGGTCTTGTCACGCGGTGACCCTGTCACGTCTGTGAGAACAGGCCCTATTCTGCACTCGACTGCACGGGTCCACCCGTGCTAATTCGCACAACGATTTCCAACAGATACGTCCATTCCCATAGGGCCATTATCCAACATATGTAATATACATAAACTATTTAAATATTGTGCAGTTAAGCATCATTTGTTCAACAATATTTCATTACATAAAGTATTTTGTGTCCGTTTATTGGTTTATTATTCTTTGAAAATTTTTTAACAAACTTATGTTGTAACAAAATTGCCCCTGGGGATTGAGGAAGGTAGCGGTAATATTAATAATAATGATTATTCGTAAATGCATTTTTACAGATCATGAGGTAAGAGTTCATTTGAAACAAACATTTATCATTGTTGTTTGGAATAAGGAATGCATGAAAACATAAACGAGGTCTAAAAATACGATCGGGAATCATGAGAGTGCAAAGATCGTTACTGACCTGTGAAGTGGTCCTGTGTGCTGAGGTGTGTGAAGCATTCACAGTACATGATAAAAAATAATGTTGACATTATACTAAAAGTAAAAGTAAGTAATGAACATTCCTTTATGTGTTTTTGAGTCTTCATTTGTGAACCAGCCTGCAGAAGATGTTTCAAGAAATGTGAAAAGATTGCCCTAACGGAATGAAAGAGAAGCATTTCTGTTTCTTTTTAAGTCGACTACTTGTGCAATGCCGGATACAAATTCATAGACAGAAAAATAAAAATAAACCACCTCATGTATATGGACGATCTGAAACTATTTGTAAAAACACAAAAAGGAACTTGAAAATCTAATAAATAATACCAGAATCTTCATCCAGGAAATATTGAAATAGAATTTCGAATAGAAAAGTGTGCACTACTACAGATAAAAAGGGAAAACTCGAAACAGCAGAGGGAATAAAACTGCCCAATTGAGAGACGGGAGTCCTATTACTTTTCAGACACACTGCATACATGGTTGTTTTTATAATTTCTAACTTCTCCATTATCCTCGGACAGTAGCCTTCTGGTTCGTTCCTTTCATTGGGATTTTATAAGAGATTTATAGGAAGTAAGATGCCTGTTCATGTTACATTTAAATTTCTACATGCCAGAGAAACATTGAGCATGGATCGAATTCCAAAGGCGAGTGGTTCAAAGAAATAAGCTATTACGGTAGAAAATTTTCCAGCACCTAGGGACCTCTAGAGTGAAGGGTGGGATTTTTCTGCTATTTGGGTGGGTCATGTGTATTTACGTTGAGGTGGTACGAGTTGAAGTATTTGAAAAACAAGCGCAGTAATGCAACACTGCAGCCATGTGACAGGTGTTGGAGCTTAGCAAAAATATCTATTAGGTTAGAAATTCGTTTTTGCAACATGTCAAGAATGGTGGCTTTATAAAGATATAGGATACTAGCAGGTGCGAGAAGTTTTCTAGCCCGGTAGAGGGAGTCTACTTTCTTTGCAACAGACTTGACAGCATCTTCTATGTACTTATTCCACTTCATGTTGCTTGAGTTTACTCAGGAAGGATGCTATCGGCCATGACAATCGTTGGTTGGAAAGGTTTCTTAGTTATTAAAGTTATTAAAGTAAAAAAGAGCTTTGTCTTGGTAGCATTGAATATAACTATCCATTTTTGGCCCCATTCTACTACAGAATGGAGGTAATTTTCCAAGGATTCGGACATTGCCTTGCATGTGTGGCCATTCGATTTGCCATCCTTCTGGGAATAGAGCATGGTGTCATCAGCAAATACACCCATCTCAGATACAATTGCATCATGGAGATCGTTTATGGAAATCAGAAATAATATAGGTTCTAAGTACTGACCCTGAGGCACACCTGCATTGATGTAGTGTTGTTTAGATTTACGGCCATTGAGAATGACTCGGGTCTTTCTTTTTAGCTAAGAAAGATCTGATTATATTAAATATTCGTCCCGTAATACCGTACAGGTTAATCTCAGAAGACTTTCATGCCAGATCTTTTCAGTCTCATATACAAAGCTTTTATGTATGTTGCTTTTCAACCCTACAAGCATTTATTTATGAAAGTCAGATCATTTTAGTCATGTAAACCCTTAATAATGTATAATCCTGTACATCACTTCAGCTCTCCTCAAAACTAAACCAAGAGTAAACTAAATAAATAAATGCAAAAGTTGGGCCCATTTCTTGCACGAACGGTAAAATCAAAACGTTGAAATAACTTTACACAATAGACGCACCACCTTTTATATACTGCTTATGTATATGCGAATCAGTCACAAGGTTAACTAATTTGCATATTAGTTTTTCAAACGGATATTTTATTATTTGTTATCATTTTCTAATTCTAGTTTTGATTTTAATATCGTTTCAATATCGTTTCATTTCCTGGACAAATATTTAGCATTTGAGTTCAAATGTTCCTTTCTTTAGAGGGACTGACTTGATTTTTAAGTTGTGACCTATTTCTAAATTGCAAGTGCAAAGGCAAATCTCTTCTTTCTTTGATTTATTTAAGAATTTGACAACTGAAAAATTACTATGAATAAGAAATTAATTGTCTGCAGCTAAGCTGAATTCGATATAGCTTCCATTTTGAATTTCCCTTTAAGTTATGTCGTATGCTCTATGCTAGGGCAGACAACCCTGTCTCAGTCTCTCTCACCTAGGGCATATAAACCTTGCTTCACAATGTCTTCTAAAATGTATCTTGGCATGGGAGGTAATTTTAGGGTACAAAAAATTATCTCCCTTTAAATAGATTTTACTAGATGGAATTATTTATCCATCTAACACAAACGTATTTATGGCCAGCATGTCTTAACGTCACTTATTTAAATCTATGTAAGATTATATGCCTATACCTATATTGTCACTTACCAAACTGAGATAGTTTTTAGGAGAAATAGAGAAACATTATAGTTATTTGGGACATCCATATCAATAAAAGTTTGATTTTCATAAAATAATTAGGCTATTGTTCAGTAGAAAAGTATAAGTTTTTAGCAGGGTGACCCGACGTTACTCGTGATTGAACACTACTATGTCATTTTTCACTAGGTGTGAGCTGCATTTCAGATTTGCAGATTTAAGTTTATTTCTTTACTTGTGATATTTGACATTAAGTTCCACACCTCCTATACTTTTAACTTATACTGATTTTTTACAATATTGTATATTCTTTGATATTCAACTAAGGATGTCTACTCACTTTTCATTGTTCACAATAAATTACTGCATTATTTGTATTATTCAGGCTACTGTTCTTGGAAATTATTCTCACAGCATTTCAGCCGATGTAAGCTCTTACTTTCTTGAGGTGTATCTTTTTGAACTTGTGAATCTGTACGTAATTTCGAACACAAACCTTTATTTAATTTCTTTCTACTCTTCAATGTGTTGGCATATATATTTTTAATTTATCTTTTTCTGGAAATGATGATGCAGATGCCCCATAGGAATAAGATTTCGCCTCAGAGTGTATTTGCATGTGTGTTTTTTTAATCTGTACGTAATTTCGAACACAAACCTTTATTTCATTTCTTTCTACTCTTCCTTTCGTTCAATCAGCCATGACCGGATTAAAAGTCGGATATAAGTAATTCGTAAGTGTATTCTTAGTATCGCTTGTACTAAGAATTGAATAATCAACCTCCAGAAGACTCACTTCAAACTGATAATTACTTTTATCTGTTGCGACATGAGAACTTGTGCAAGAATACCTAGTGGTTAAAGGTTTAATCTTCAGTAAAGGCGATACATGTCTGTGCAAGCTACCCCTGTGGATTAAATAAAGGGTTCTATTCGAAATTCCATACAGATTTCAGAGTCTAACAATACACACCTTTAGGTCAGAGGTTACATCGGCCGAAATAAGAGAATAACATCCTAGATGAAAACAGTAGCCTGAATAATCAAAATAATCCGAATTATCAATTCATCTAAAATAATCCGAATAAAACACATTTACTTATTTTATTGTATTTTACTTATGAAAGGAAAGAAAAAGATTGAAAAGCAACATTAAAGAAATATGCAAGTACAGCAACAAGAAAAGAATCCAAGTAACTTCATGATGGCCCCAAATGTGGCGCGTCATTAATAGACCTATTTTATCAAAATTTTATTTTATTTGTTTTCTTTATACATAAAATCGTTATCTCCATAAAATTCAGAGAATGTTTTTTAACTTCTGTGCAGTTCGACAGCATTTGTTCAGTGAAACATTTTATGTCTATTTCATCGGATCATTTTATTAATGTTAAAATTGCGTAACATTTCCAATAGTCATGTTGTTGTCTTGAATGTTCTCCAATTTTTTATTATTCCTCGATAATTCATAAACAGATGTATATAGAAAATAGAAATTGTGTTTTGTGCTTGGACCTATACTGTATATATCTACCGATGAATTGAAGTAGGATTTAGGGACTCAAACTTGGGGAGTATATATATATATATATATATATATATATGGGAAGAGAAGGATGAAGGTAATCCGACGTGATGGGAAAATGAAAAAGGAAAACCAAAAAATGGATGTTTTTTATGTGTACATCAACGTTTCGTCTTTATTTATAAGACTTCATCAGGATGATAAAATAGAGAAAAAAATGTCATGCAAGTACAGATACATGTAGGGTAGACATATTGGGAGGAAAAATAAAATGAAATAATGGCCACTATTGGGTGGACGTCCGTACTTGTTGGAGAAATAGAAATGAATGTTGAAGAAAATGAGTGGGGAAAAAATGGAAGGATGGGTGAGCAAGGACTACTGTGGCTGGTGGTAAGAGAAAGAGGTGGGGGATGAGCCGGGGTAAAGTGGATGGCAGAGAGGGAGTCGAGGCAAGAGGGGGGAGGGAGGTGTTTGGCCAGATGGCTGCGGTCAAGATTGAAGGGGAAAAGTAAGTTGGAATGTTTGTGTAAATAAAGACGAAACGTTGATGTACACATAAAAACATCCATTTTTCGGTTTTCCTTTTTCATTTTCCCATATATATATATATATATATATATATATATATATATATATATATGTATATATATAAGGAGGAATGCCACTATGTTGAATGTCTAAAACTTCAAAACGAAAAGCTAAGTCAACAATAAATCTGGATATGAGATGCTATTTGCCAATGATAGTGCATACATGGTTCACAGTGCAACTGATGCACAGTGCATTCAACAATGTGAATATAATTAATATGCATTCAACACCACAAGGCTGAATTCTCTTTAAGCTAATGAGATTTCTAAGTGTTCATGCAGAGCCATCCAATGTGAGACTAAATGATACAATGCAAGAATTTCAGCCAGGAAGCAGTTTTAGAAAGCACTATGTTAGACTAAGAAATACTGCTGAGGTTCGGGCAGAGTAATGGAACATTTCAGCAGAGATTATGGAGAAAGTTACATGTTACAAGCGAAGGGAAATGTCTACAGTCGTCAACATTTTTCTATGGAGTGGAAACATGAAATATATAAAGTAATGAAGCAAAAAAGCTTAATGATTATATGTTATCTTATGGAGATTTAGTAATCTATCAAGACATACATAATCAGCATTGATGAAATACTGGAATGCACAGACCCACTATCTATGCTGAATCTACTAATACAGAGGAATGACCTGAGTAGGATACCTAGAGAGAATGGAACCTCTATAGCTACCAATGGAACTACTATATTTTCAATTGTGTGAAAGGACGAATCAGGAAAGGCTCTAACAAAGAAATGCAATTTTATATGCCCTGAATTAAAAGTCATTTGTCTGTTGTTTTTGTTGCTGTTGTTCGGTTGTTGATCCTATTGTTGTAGCCATTTATGTGAGAGTTAACACACACACAAAGAAAAGCAATTTAAAAATTATACTTTATTATTTTTTAAAACCTTTTGGCTGCTTGTTGTGATGAGGAGTAACTTAGCAAAGTGTGTGTGTTGTTGTCGCATGCTTGTCTCAATCGTGACGAAACAAACCCTGTCTCAGTATTTTCGTTACTTCTTCAGATTAGGACACAAGCTAATCCTGACGACGTCAAGTCGATTTTAGCTCAAGTACTAATCTGGAGAAGCATTATATTTTCTTCCCTTCTTATATAACAATTTGGCATTATTGTTGTAAATTTTGACACCAGCTTTTGTTACATTCGTTACATGTATGTCTATTGTTTGTTTTTTGTTTTTTTATTTCTTTCGAACCTAATTCTTCCCTGTGCTGATAAAATTCTGTTAAACATTTTGGGTCAAATTATCTAATTCTAAAATAATCTGTATCAGAATTTAATTTTCAAACGCATAGTTTTTACATCTCTATTTTTCATCATCACTATTGTATTTGAAACGGTTGTCCTCATTTTTATTGCTTGTACTACCTTGCATAACCATCTATAATAGATCTGCCAATACATAAGAATCTCAGATGAGCACCTAAGAGAGAATACTACCTGAAGGACTACCCAGGCAATCAATGTATTCTCAACTGTGTTAAAGGAAGCCCCAAACAAAGTGATGGTCTTCATGAAACAATCAGAATATATTTGCATATCTTTTAAAACAAGAATCTTGTGTAAATAATAAGCCACACACTACACAGATTATCAGTACTATTCAAAATATATTATCATATCTGCTTGTTATTTTACAATTAAGTGAAATCACTGACCGACACACTGAACAAGAATAATATCACATTTTTTTGTGTATTTGCATGTGTCTTTTTAAACTTGAATTCTGTGAAAACGATATTCCACACACTTGACATAAATAAGGTTTCTCGCCAGTGTGGGTTCGTGTATGTATTTTTAATTTGTTATTACTTGAAAATTTTGATCCACACACTTCACAAGGATAAGCTTTCTCTCCAGCATGTGTTGGCATATATATTTTTAATTTATCTTTTTCTGGAAATGATGATGCAGATGCCCCACAGGAATAAGATTTCGCTACAGAGTGTATTTGCATGTGTGTTTTTAAATTAGACTTCTGTGTAAATGATGATCCGCACACATCACATGAATGAGGTTTCTCTCCAGTATGGGATCGTATATGTATTTTTAAACCATAAATCCTTGAGAATTTTGCTCCACATGCTTCACAAGAATAAGGGGTTTCTCCACTGTGTGTTAGCATATGTGCTTTATAGTTATCCTTTCCTAAAAGTGACAATGCACATGTTCCACAAGTATAAAGTTTCTCATCAGAGTGTATTTGCATATGTATTTTCAGATTAGACTTCTGTGAAAATGACGACCCACACACTTCACATGAAAAAGGTTTCTCTCCAGTGTGTGTTCTCATATGAATTGTAAATTGGTGTTTCGTTCTAAATACTGAGTTACACACATCACAAGCATAAGGTTTCTCTCCATGTATTTGTATGTGTAATATTAAATCTGCTTTTGTTGAAAATGATGAGCCACATATTTTACAGGGATATGGTTTCTTTCTAGTGTGTATTTTTATGTGTGTCTTCAAGTTAGAATGAAAGGAAAATGATGATCCACACACTTTACATGAATAAGGTTTCTCTCCCGTGTGTATTCGGATGTGGTTGGTTAAATTAGATTTTGAAGTGAATGCAGAATTGCACACCTCACATGCATAAGGTTTCTCTCCAGTGTGTATTCGTATGTGTTGTTTTAACCGCCCCTTTTCTATAAATGATAAGCTGCACACTTCACAAGGAAATGGTTTATCTTCAGTATGTGTCAACATGTGTAGTTTTAAATTATCTTTTCTTGGAAATGACGATCCACATGTCTCACAAGTATAAGGCTTCTCTCCGGTGTGTATTACTAGATGTCTTTGTAAATGGAAATTCCGTTTGAATCTTGAACCACAGATTTCACAAGAATGAGGTTTCTTCTCACCAGAATTTGTTTGCATTTTGATTTTAAATGACAAACTTCAAAAGAATAAGGTTTATACACTGTTCAAGTACACAAGGTACTTCCAGTTTTCCCATTGTTAGTTTTCCCTATAAATAAATGAGATTTAATTTAAGAAATAACACAAAAATTAAACATACATTTAAAGAACGTATTTGTTACAAGAGAAACTTTAGACAATATATTTTTTTGAATTCGCCATTATTTTGCATGAAAAGTTTTTTTTAAATCTCATGCTTCCAAGGCAACATAATTTCAGAGTGGCTCCTCTGAAATATTTCTTTTCTGAACTGTTCAACTGCCCAAAGACGTCCCCTTTTTACCCATTTTTGTATCATTTTCTACAAAAGAAAATTCTTTTTAATAGGTATTTCAAACCAATATATTATCATCATTATATCTAAAAAGTTAATCATTATATCTAAGGTTAATCATTATATCAAAGGTTAATCATTATATCTAAGGTTAATCATTATATCAAAGGTTAATCATTATATCTAAGGTTAATCATTATATCTAAAAGATTAATTATATGCAAAACATAAACAATGGTATAAAATTTATTTTGGTAGCTCAATTAGCCATCAAATTAAAAGTTTGTTAGAAATGAGAAAATTTCCCGTCTTGTGTGCTATTGGTAAACAAGTCAATTTCCATAGTGTATAATTAAAAAATGCAGACTTTCAACACGTGAAAAATCCTTATAAATGTAATGTCATCCTGTATTAAATCAAAATTAATTCAAATAAAAGCAATAATTATTAGCTGAAGCAAGCTTAAACATTGCGCAAATTCCTATTACTCCTCGAATAAGTATGCGTTTTTGATTATTTACTTCCACTGTTTATACAGTGGAAGTTGCAAAGATACATTTCAACAGCTTACACATCGAATATTGTTAATATGATTCATAGCACATCAGAGATCAAGATAGATATTTTATTTAATAGTAAATCAATCAAAAAATAATCAAATTTAGATCATGTGAAAAAGGAAATAAACACGATTTGATAATGGGGCAAATATTTCTTTAGTATTTCACTCATTAAAGTTTTCAACTTGGATTTTTGTGTCAAAGATAACTTAAACCACTGTCTCAGCTGAATTATTTCAGGAAAAATATTTCATTTTGAATCGTTTATTGGCAAAATTGAGCTTTACAGGTCTCATAGACTATACATTTACTTATAATATTCCTGTTGCACTCACATTGGGAACACCTTTTCCAGTGTTGTTTTCTTTTAATTTATTTTTTTTATTGCGATGCATAGTGGTCGGGCTAAGGAAGTTCATATGTTTTTTATGACTTGTAAGTTCAAATAAAATTTTTGATCTTGTTTGAATCGATTTCAACATCAGATTCTAGACTGCCTTGTTGATTACGGAACTTTCTCATAACAAAACATGCATGCACTAACCCCAAGTTCGGTGGTAATGCAAACACTTCTTTAAATCTCTCACTGTCTGTATTCCTGTCTGTCATGTTTTTTTTGTGTTGTGGATTGACTATTTTATTCAGAAAGGTTCAACTTTTAGTGACACTTTAACCTAATTTTTTTTGCTAAATTAAAATGAATGGGAACTTATAATAAAAGAAATGACCATTCACCTGTACTACCCAAACTATTAAATTCTCGTATCAGCATGATGCAGCAATCTAGGAAACCCACAAAATATATTACTAATCCAGTTTGTTTGTCGAGATATCTTTTGTTTTTCATGAAAAAAAAACAGAAATAATAAAATGACGGGATATCGTGGGAAAATTTGGGAAAGGATTAAGTTAGAGATGTGTACTGAAAAGGGAAGCAATGAATGTCCCTGATTGAAAATAATCCATTAAAAATCAGAGATTTATCTGATCTTAATGAAAATTAATTAACAAATGAATGTTAATATAAAAAATATATTTTTTTAACTTATACATTCTTTTAGGCCACTTACATTACTTTACTTCCCTACTTCATTTCAAAGACGCAATATGTGTTATAATACCCATAGTCGAAACTCAGAAATCACCAGCCTGAAGGTGCGATTCAAATAAAGATTTAAGAAAGCTCTCGGTAGAAAATGATAGTAAAAAATTGTAAATTTAAATCTAAAAGAAATTAAATGTCTTGAGAACTCTAAATACTAGCTGGTGTAATTCATTTTCAGAGTGTAAAGTTTCGACTATGGGTATAAGCTGCATTTCGTCTTTAAAATGAAGGGGGCATAAAATAATTTAATTGACCTAAAAAAATCTATAAGTTTTTTTAAAATAAAATAAATACTTTATATAAACGATACTTAATTAATACTGAAAATTCCATTAAGATCGGATAATTTTGATTTTTTTGGTGGATTTTTTTTCAACCAGCAATATTCATATTTTTAGTTAAGACAAATAATTTCACTATCATCGCTAATAACACCCAAATAAACTATAACAGTAGGCATCGGTAAACATGTGAAAGACAAATTCTGTCTTGTTGCTATTTACTTGGAGCTATTTACGAGGACAAAGTTAGACACAAAGTCAGTTTTTAATGTGGAGAAAAATTCAGCTCTGCAAAAAGGGGAACTCTGGATTAGAAAAAAAAAGAAAATTTGTCTCAGTCTAGAAAGACTTTTCCTTCACTGACCAAGGACAAAATAAACTAAGTGTTCTTAAACGTATACTACACTTTGTTAACAACCAAAAGGCCAAGAATGCTATGATGTACAATTGAACTGTAATACCTCCTTTTTTAACATTGTGAAAGTTTAAAATTTTAAGAATTTAGAAACCAAACAATGTTGTTGTTTTTTTTTAAAATAAACTATCATTTATTTTTTTTAAATTCTTTTGTTTTTGAATTTTCGGCATAAAACGCAGTAATTCATAAGAAAATCACGTTTAAAAAAAAAGAGACACAGCCAACGTAGACCTCACATACTGGCATTAAATTTCAACCACACAATATCTAGTGGACTACTATTACTGGAGATATTATGCTTTTAGCAAGAAGTAAAAAGAAAGAAAATGTCTATTTTTATGAATAGGGCATTTTACGCCGGAAATTAAAAATAAGGAAACATATTTTTTTGGACTACTATTCTCATCTTAGATGCTATTCGCATGTAACCTCTGACCGTTTTCAGGTGTGTCAGTAAATCTTACTATTGGCGACAGAAATTATTTACAAAAAAATACAGTTGGGAAATTAGTCAAAAACAATTTATTTTGGTTTACTTATACATTTTTGACTTATTTGCATTAAAAATGTTTGATATAAAATAGAAGCATGTTTATTTTCCATAAATATTGGCTGTGAGTAAAGTAATATGTGGCAGCGATCTTGCTTTTTACGGAAGTAAGATATCAGACCCGATCAGAAATGAAGGTCAGATACTACTTTAAATCAAGCCATTAAATTAAAAGTGGGTTCTTTGATATGACAGGGGTACATTTCCGGTTCGGTCTGGTATCTTACTTCTTATAAAAGCAAGATGGCTGCCACTGATTACTTTGCTCAAAACCAATATTCCCGACACAAACATGCTTGTATTTTATATTAAATATTAAATTTTTTAAGGCAAACGGGTAAAAAATGAGTAGGTAAATTGTTCTTGATTAATTTCCCAACTGCATTTCCTTTAAAAAAAGTCTATATCGCCAATAATAGTAACGTTTACCGGTGTGTCTTTTAAAATTCAGGAATTTTTATGTCAAACTGAGGAATATGTATGACATTTCGAAGGATAGCTTGTTCTCGTTGTCAGGCATCTTAGTATCGCTTGTACTAAGGATTGAACCTTAGACCTCCAGAAGACCATCACTTAGAAGTAATTATTACTTCACACTTTTATCTGTTGGGAAACATTGTGAGAATAATATCCAAGATGAGAATAGTAGTCCGAATAATCCAAATCAATTCTCATTTCAAAATTTCCAAAACAATGTATTTTTTGTATATAAAAAATTGTTCACCTTGTAAAAATAAAAACTTTTATACTTACCCAAATGATGCCATTTTAAAATGTTGTCCTTTCTAAATTTCTTATTAAAATTCTAGGGACGGACAATGAAAGTGTGACTAATTGTTTGTAAACCCCAAAAATAAATACTCCTTAACCCAAAAAAGTAAATACTTCTTCACCAAAAAATAAATCTTCCTTAACCAAAAAATAAATACCTCTATATTTGAAATATTGTTTAATTTCCGATGTCTGAGTATCATTTTCTGAAGAGGCATTAGTTTATTTTTTCATTTGCATCTTCAGGATGTTATCTCTTTGTACAGGTGGTCATTGAGTTTCGACTATGGGTACAATAAGACGTGTTTCGTCTTTGAAATGAAGGGGGATAAAGTAATGTAAGTGACCTAAAAATGTCTATAAACTGAAACTTTTTGATAAAATACATTACTTAATTAATAAATACTGAAAATGTTATTAAGACCTGGTGATTCTTTGATTTTTTTTCAATCAGGGATTGAATTCATCTTTTTGTTTAAAAAAAACAAAACAAATTACTTCTACTTTTATTGCCCGTCTTGATATTAAACGCTTGGAAACTTTTTTTGAAAATTGTGTCCTAATGTAGCTTAAAAATCAAGATTAATTTGAAAATTAAGAAAGCTTACGAGTATATCGATAAATTAAAACATCGCTAAAACAAAAACGAAGGCTTTCTTTAACAAGCCTGATAGTATTGTTAATTTTTAAATAATTACATTTGGTACTTGTGCAGAATAGACATCCAAAGATTTAATAGAGATTCCCGAGTTTTGACGAGAAATTCGGGACTTGGCCGAGATATACAGACGATAAATTTGCAGATGATATGAATGAAAAAGACGGTTACAAACACCAGTTTACTGTGGCCGATTTATGATTTATTCCCACTTTCTTCCTCTTCTTCAATTTCGGCAATATCACTTCTTACTATTTATCTCCCACTTTTCTTCTCATATTTCGTCAATATGCCTACTTCAAATGTATCGGCCTCCATATAATCTCCCTTTCTCCACAAAAAGCACTGGAACCTTACCACAATCCCTTTAGTCTAGGTGGCAACAACAACAAAAGACCGACAGAATAATAAATATAAAAAGAAAAGAAAAATATTTCTGCAGGAGCCGAAATTTATTTGTTTTCATTTTAGAAGAGCTCCAATAGTGTAAGGGGGTCACAACTCTCTTTTTAGTACATAATTTCTAATTTCTCCGGAAATGGACGTGAATGCCTCGAATATGCGCGATTTATTTCTGAATTCTATCCCGTTAAAAAGCAAAATCAAGAGAAAAAAACAAGAGAAAAATTAATTTTTTAAACTAAAAAAATATAAAAAATGTGTTAAACCAAACACGACGACTGTTCGTTTTGAAATGAAAAAATATACTGCTGATTTTCCTAAGTTTTCTTTTCTTCAATAAATGTTATATTAATTAATTGAATTTGCATTACTTCTTATTTAAAAAAAAATCATATTTTTCATTTCCGAAGAAATAACGTACTTAAAGGTAAAAAAAAAGAGTTGTCGGCCCCGAGGGACCTCCCATTTGTTGTGAACTATTTATCCCCCCCCCCTATATGTAACACGATGTAACTTTAATTTAGATTAAGATTATCAACAAAACTTTTTTACCATTCAAAAGAGGATACATAAAATAAACTGCTGCTGATTTTTTAGAATTTTTTCCAGCATACGAAACTCATGAAAATGTGAAGTTAAAATGTTGTTTACTTTTTTTACGTGATAAAATAACGTTCTTATGTATAAGCATTTCTGCGCGCTCTGATAGGCATATTTTTAATAAATCTCGCATAAATCAAGTTATGGCCAGATCTTCACGAAATTTTCAATACTTATTCACTATAGGACTAATTTATCTTTAAAATGCTGTTTTCCTAAAATATATTAGGGAAACTATTTTTTCTACGTGACCCCCCCCCCCCCATTTCATTTTATGAAATATTGAACAAAACATATTCAGGTCCGGCGGGTTTTTTTTCTTATATAAAACTAAAGTCTTTTAAAAAACACATTGGATTAATTTTATTAAATTTTACGTCCACATATGTAGTAAACTGGTCCGTGAATGCACAAATAAAAAGTGGAAATAAAAGCAATATTATTATGTTTTGAATTTTTTTAACCTTTTCTCAATAAAATATACTGTGATTTATTGAAATGCCAAAAAAAAAGAAGTTTTACGAAATAATTTTTATTTTCAGAGACATTTATTCATTTGATCGAGTTTATCGGTTAGTCAAAATGTTTAAAAACATTTGTGAAAATATGTGTTCTAAATTTTTCAAAATATTTTAATATAATATAGCCCGAAGTATTAGGAATCGTAAAAGACCAAAGTTGTATAGGACCTGAGGTCGTATACAACTTTGTATACGTCGACCTCATATGTACTTGGAAAAAAGTCCTTCATTTGCTAGAAGTAAGAAAGTCTTTTTTGCCGTAGCTAGTTTCACAGCAACTATGGAACGCAATACTAGCCGTAATTAACCCGGTTCATTTTTAGAGTTAAATTGACGCACGCTAATTAATTTGTAGAGCTAAGCTCATTCTAAAAAAAAAAACGTTGACAAAAGTAAAAATTAATTATATTTATTATTATTATTATTATTATTATTATTATTATTATTATTATATATTTATAATACTTTTTTATCATTTTTCTTTTTTCAAATTAAAATTTTTATCCATTCAGAATTTTCTTTCGAAATAAAAACTTATTTTTACTTTGAATTTTTATTATTCAATGAACGAACTGTGTTGAATATTTTATTGTAGTCTAACATTAAAGACTTCTAATTATATGAATGAGATATATATTTAAATATATCTATAATTTTCATTTCTAAATACTTCAGAAAGTCAATATGACAATTTTGCCAAGTCGACTTTGAAAGAAATAGAATATTAATAATTTGATGACAATTATTTATTATTATTTATTAAAAAAAAAACTAACATTTGTAAGGGCAATATTAAAGTTATATTTTTGGAAAAGAACAACAATAACTACTGTTTCATTGAATAAATATTCTGAGAACAAACAACAAATTGTTATTATTGTTATATTTAAAAAAATTAAAAAAAGAACCAGAATTATAACTCTTTGGAACTCTCTCCCTTCCCACTGTTTTGCCGACTAATATATATATATATATATATATATATATATATATATATATATATATATTAATATTTATATACATATTAATATATAGGCGCTTTTTTACTGAATGTGTAAGTGCCGCGATTCCGAATCCGCTAAAACTTAGCAATGTTACGGCTTTTATATGCATTAAAGATAACTTTTAAGCGTTTTTATTTACATGCTACAAATTTAATAAACTTCATAACAATTAATAATAAAAAAAAAGTGTTACGGTTTTTAACACAAACAAAGAAAGAAAATGCGACGATAGTTGCAGATAAATGTTACGGGAACTGCCCAAGTATTCCCTAGAATTAAAATCTGCATCAGAGAGCAATACTTTATATAATTTATTTTTTTTTTTTAGTAAAAAAAAAGTAATAATCTGTCTCAAGGAAAAAAAAATGGTTAAAAACAAACCGTTAATTTTGTCTACACCATAGTAGTAAAGTAATTGTTTCAGTTTTGGACACCCGTACGTACATAATATCTTGCCATGACTCACACGATAAAGCTACTGTTTGGGTAAACAATACTGCGAGTCGTAAAAAAGAAAATTTCGTACTTGTATCGCAAGATAAAGAAGGGTTTCTTTCCCAAATAGATAATTTAATCTTTAAATAAACTATTTTACTTTAAAACAACTTCCTATAAGTATAATTTTATTTTAGGGAGATTTTTAAAAACACTACATGGAACGCGAATGTATGAATTTCTTAAAGAAAGCAGAAACCGGTGACGTCAGCGATTCTGTGGCTGCGATTGGAGGTCCCTACACTATTAAAGCCCTTCTAAAATGAAAACAAATAAATTACTGCAAAAGTGCCAAAAGGAAGAAACAATTCATCAGCCTCCAGCTTCCATTTGCAGCCCCTTAAAAAAGATGAAAAAAAAACTGGAAAAATAATTTTAAAATAAATTGAAAACATTGCCTTCTTCTCGGCAATCAAGGAAAATACACAAATAATTTGTTTGCAAAAAAAAGAAAAAGTTGGTTGATCTAAGTCAGTACTGAAATTCTTTGAATGTCTATTCTGCACATTTTTATAATTAAATTTAAAAAATATTACAAGAAAACTGGAACAATAATTTAAAATGAGTTTCCATTTTTTACACATTGAATGCCGAGCATTGACAACGATTAAAATGGTGCCGAGACTTACCTTTTCTTAATTTGAATTTCTTTTAGCTTTCCTGTTTTCTCCACAAAAAAGAAAATAAGATATCAATATTTGTATTCGTCTGCTTTAATAAAACTACAAACTTCATAGTACATTTAAATTTACAGTCGTAGACATTTTGTTGTTTAAAAATAAACCGAAGAGTCGACAAGGGAGATTAAATAAACAAATAACAAAGACTATCTATTATCTCCTATTTTCGGCAGCGCGAAGAGATTATCTCCTTCTGACTCCACCTTTCGAAGGAGGGTTGATAGTTTTAGTTCTATCTCACCTTAAGGGCTTTCATCTTTTAAGGACTATTCCTTTTTGTGAAACTAGATCCCTATTATAAACAGACCTTGCGTTTCGCTGCGGTGAGAGAGGCAGCGGGTAAACAAATCCGGTCTTCGAACGAGGATAAAGAAGAGAGCCATCCTCCCCAGTATTGCCCCTTTCTTTGCCTGTCGCGTGATGGATTGTCTCTATTAACTTGCGCCCTCACGAAGGCAGAGTTAGACACAAGGTCGGGTTTTAATGTGAGACCCCCCCCCCCAAATGGCACTTTATATTGAAGCAAAAATTAAAATTACCTTAGTTTAGAATGATTTCTCAGTAAATGATTAGATCGCCCTCCTAAACAGTTTCTTAAAAAATTCGAATAAAATATAAAAGTATACACGATTATAATATATATATATATATATATATATATATATATATATATATATATATATATATATATATAAATGAAAGAAGAGAGATAAATATGTACGAATGACAAATCTATTTCAACTTCAATTGTTCAATTCAAGGTGTACTCGGTAAAAATATGTTTATTTTTCTTTCCTTAAGCCAAGGCTAAACCCTGAGAGAGGAAGAAACGCAGAGAGGAATATGTTGGACGGAGGGAAGAGTGTGACCATACACCTTTTCAGTACGAGAAAGGACATTTTGAGTTAGAACGAGAAGACAGATCAAACTTAGGCGGCGAAGACGCCAGTCGCAAATCAGGCACTTGTGCCGGTTCGACGGTGAACAGAGAGCCGGAAAAACTCCCATCGTTTTCACTTGTGACTAAATACGATCGTAAATGGATTTGCACACACGCGCAGAGAGACAACGAAATAGCTTAGCGCCAAAGACATTTACCATACGATAGACATTAATTCAATGTAACATCAATTCTTTTCTTTTACATTGTTTAATAATTACTTTTCCTACAAAAATAACCCGCCGAGTTGTTAATTTGTTCTGCTTGAATAACCTTTGCCTTCACAGAATCAATGAAGCTATCATCATCATCGTCGTCATCCCGGCCTGGAGGAATTTCGATCGACATATTCTTTTTTATTGCCACTACGACGATCGGCCAGAGAGTGTTCACGGTCTGGCAAGATCTCTGTGTAGAGAACCAGAGGCGTGAGCAGCGAGACAGAGACACGAGTGGTTCTGTGACACAGGATCGAGTGGGGTACCTGTTAAACTTGGCACCGCGATCAGGATATCAAACACCTGTGCGTGAGTGGCCAACGATACCCATGGAGTAGAGGCGTGTGGGGTCTTATGTTATATATATATATATATATATATATATAATTATTTTTATTGGTGATTTCAGCGTTCACCAATAAAAATAATTACATTATATATATATATATATATATATATATATATATATATATATATGAATAAATGCGACAGTTTTTTTCATTTATCACTACTATCTAATAATCAAAACGGGTTACTGTTATTCTAATCAATATTAAAAATTAAAAATTAAACAGTTGATATTCTGTATATATACATTAAGAGAGAACCTTTTGACTGCCTAATTAGCATAACGATTTTTTAAACCGTTCATAATTAAGTAACATTTAGAATTATGGATTTGGAATTGCATTTGCTTATGTTCGTTATTTATATGCAATAGTTTCGTTTATATTCACAGTAATTACTTAAAGTTATTTAATAAATAAATTGGGAAAATTACTTAAAAGCATTCAGTTTCAACAACCAGCTCACGACCTTGAAGGTCGAGCGAGACATAAGCTATAATAGAGAGAGAGAGAGAGTGGCTGTCTCGCTATCTTTCTCTCTGGTCCCTTTCTTCGCCCTCTTTTTTCACTAAAAAATAAATAAAGAACTTTTTTTATTAGTTAAGTTATTGTAACGTTTAACAACAAACTTATTGTTTAATGTTTACAAATACCTTATCACTATTCTGATTGACAAATTAAAACAATAGTTTAGTAGCACTGTCCGAATTACGAAAAATATTGATTTCTATTTTGATATGATTGAAGATTAACATTCTGTGCAAAATTACATCGATCTACCCAAAAGTAGTCTACTTGTTTTAGGCGATCACGTGTGAACACCCTGAAAAACTTCACGAAAAGATGAAAAGAAAAAAAAAATTATTTTGGAATTTAAAAGTTGGGGGGATATTTTGTATATAAATTTAATGTAAAATGATCCCCATTTTTTCGGGCATGTTTTAGGGCGGTTAACTTAATTCTTTTTTTTCTATTGGAGTTAAATCCGCTGTGTTTAATTTTTTTGGTGGGGTAGCTACTTTTTTAGGCGATTACATGTCGTTTTATGACCTTGCCACTCGGAATTAGGGGTAGTAGTAAACACTTTTGGTAAGTTTCCTAAAAAGATAGAATGGCTCGGAAATTGGAAACATAGAAAATTTGATATATATATATATATATATATATATATATATATATATATATATATATATATATATATGATATGATGATGGACTCTCCCGTCGATTTCGACGTATGAGTGCCCCGCAAGGGGCTGCCCGCGCATGTAATTGTAATTGCAAGGGTTGCATAATGTAGCAGAAAAAATTAATCTTCCACCTCTTCTTTCTCTACTTCGTTATCTTCTTCTTTCTCTTCTTCTTCCTCTTTCTCTTCTTCTTTCTCTTCTTCTTCTTTCTCTTCTTCTTCTTCTTTCTCTTCTTTCTCTTCTTCTTTCTCTTCTTCTTTCTCTTCTTCTTTCCACGTCGTCCCTCGTAGACTACGCTCTCAGCCTTCTGCCGTCTTGCCTCCAGCGACCCGTTTTTATATCAAACTGGACTCTCGTCTCCGCGAGAGAACACGAGATTTCACGGGATTACCTGGCGATATTAAGCCTAGGACGCCATCTTACCGCTCTTTGGGCGGTCCAGCCCTGCAGAGCGCGCATCGAGACCGTTTGCCAGGTAATCCCATGTTTTCACAATTTATAACACACTCCCCCCTGATCTCATTATCACAGAAAGAGCAGGGAGGCCGTGTCCTTTTTCTTCGAGTGCTTCTTCGGGGAGGGGGATTCGGGGCCTCATCGTCATCCGTGCTGTCTTCCGTGGCAGGAAGGTCAGCGAACCTGAGGCTGCGCATCGCAGCATCACTGTCCGGGCTTTCATCAGCAGTAGGAGGGTCAGTACATTCAAGGCTATCACTCTCAGTGTCGCTGCGCGATGAAGCCGTCATGAACCAGAATGATGGTTCGCTGGTCACGGATTCAATGTCATTATCCTCGTTAAATGGCAGCTGCGTTTGGAATACCGATCTTAAGTCTTTAATGTGACGGGGTACTCCATCAACTCGCACCGCCCGTTGTAGTGAGTTATGTCCATCGCAATCCTATCCCAGTTATACTTCACACCGAGTGTGCCCTTCTTCCACCGGACAGGTGCTGGGTCGATCGATTGGCAGGTGTTGCAACTTCTCACAACAGATTTCACAGCCCTCCGTGACACAGAGGGGTCAACCAACCTGGCGAAGTAAAAGGTTCGGTTTACACCAGGGTGCCCGCTTTGGCAATGGACATCAGCGATACGCTCTGGGCTGAGTCTACGTCCCACCGCAGCACAATTTACAGGTGCTGGTTCGTTCACTTCTTTCTGCAGGTCCAGCCAACGGCGAGGCACTCTGGTCAATCGATCCGCTCGATTCAAACAGGACTGCACCAGTGTCACATCTATGACCAAGTTGTATTCATTGATGGTTTCGGTTAGGGTAGCAAGCCGCCTCCGGATTAACATTTCGGCCGATGCCTTCGTTGTCAGCCGTGCTTTTCCGTTCAAGGCATCGGTCATCCACCGATGCACACACGTGGAATCTGTGATAACGTGGAGGACGCTAGCCTGCCACTGAAGCGCTAGATTGACTCCTTTCAGTGTAGCATCGAGTTCAGCTAGGTTTATGTGCTTAGCGTCATTCTCTGGCCGGAGCCAGCAGGCATCTTCTACTATACTTCCGTTGACTGCCAGAGCAACGCCAAGGGCAAGTGAGCTGGCGTCCACCCAAACTGTAAACTCACTCCCATCGACGCACCAGCTCCCTCGTACAGGGTCATCATTGGTCACTCTAGCCACAGCTTCCACCAGCATGCTTCGCAGGGAAGGATCACGCACCTCATCGTCCCATCCTGTTGACAAAGAAGTTGTCCGTCGCTTTATAGCCGCCACAGCCACTCGGAGCCACCCACACACAGGGAAGTGACCCACCAGTTTTCCACACACGGAAAACGTGCTCCGACGTGTGATGGTAGATGGGATTTCCGGGATTTCACCGCCCCTTCCCCATTGGAGGCCATCTGCACTTCCGCTCACCTGCAGCCCGAGCACTTTCGCCCCATCCTGCAGCCGCTCCAGTTCCTTGCACGACAACCCGAAGTGCTCAAAGTGTTCTTTGACCGCCTGGGCAGACAGCAGGCTCTCATTGACAAAAATGTCGTCTATATAAGACGATGTCGCCTGTTGCACAGCTTTATCCTGACGCCGGATCGCCCGCATGATCGCCGTCATGATGCCCGGGGCTACATTCAAGCCGAACCCCAGCCTGGTCAAGCAATAGCGAGTTCCTTTGATTACCACCGTCTGGAATGGCCACAGCGATTTCTCAACACGTATTTGTAGGTAAGCTCTTCGCAAGTCCAGTATGGCCGCTTCCGCACCCTGCCGTCGCCACTCTCGCAGTTTATGAGCACAAACGTCAGCCCCCGAAGTGTACGGGTCAACGTGTTCATTGAGTTCCCGGTAATCAAGAACAGGTCGAACTTTC
This sequence comes from Sepiola atlantica, assembly GCA_963556195.1. Taxonomy (NCBI): domain Eukaryota; kingdom Metazoa; phylum Mollusca; class Cephalopoda; order Sepiida; family Sepiolidae; genus Sepiola; species Sepiola atlantica. The sequence goes on along the minus strand of OY744525.1, from coordinate 96,842,708 downwards.
TGCTTGTTCTCTTGTCTGATAGCCATCAGGGGAATTAGCCCCCGCGGGGGCCCGAGCTCATCCTCTGGGTATGGAATTAACCAGCCGTTATCCAGCCACACTTGAAGTTCTGCCTCGTACTGCCCCCTAAGCCATGCAGGAGGGGGATACTCTGTCAGCCGATTCCGCAAAGACACTGGTGGCTGGTCGCCTGCCCACTTCCAGGACGCTGTCCATGTGTTTGTGCCCTTGTCATATTCTGCGTGGAAATCGGTTTCGTCAAGAGTGATTGCTGCACACATTTGTTTGTCTGGTCGAGGGAATCTCACATCACCGACGCTGTTTACAGTAATTCCGCCTAGCTGTGTAATAGTGTCCATTCCAAGGAGAAGGTCATATCCGAGCAGCTCCCCATCGACCACCAACACCGTCACAGCCACCGGGGGGCCAATGTCAATGCTGATATGAACAACACTGGATCCACAACACACTAATGAGCCTTTGCCGACAGTCAGGACGGGGATCTGTCGTTTCTTCCATGTGGTGCAACATTCCTTTCGAAGGAGGGTTTGGGTACAGCCGGTGTCAACCAGCGCTGAACGTTTACACCCATCAACTTGAACTGTCACTGCAGGAAGCGCTTTGTTCAATGCCGCTTTGGGGAGGGTGCTAGCGCTGCGGCGTCCTCCCCTTGCCCGTTTCCCGGACAATTCCGTGCTATGTGGCCTGGCTTATTGCATTGGTAACACCGTATTACTTTTCGTGCTCCATAATTTGGGGTGCGCCTTGTGCCGCCTCTGCAGTCTCTGGAGAAGTGGTTGGGGCCACCACATGTATAGCATCGTAGGCCCTCTGCTGGCGAGTCCAAGGTGTCAACCGCTGCAGAGACCAGTTCTCGATCGTCCTTCAAGATATTTCGTGCTCTCGCCAACAACTCCACCAATTCAATCTCTGTGAGTCTCAATGATGCTCGCAGCAGTCGGCTTGCATCGTCCGGAAGTCCAGACAAAAAGGCGCATGCCAATATGCGGTCACTCGCACCGCCAGAGGGAGCAGCAAGCTTTTTCAAGTCGGCCATGTAGACGTCCACTGTCTCCCCCGGCCCAAGCCGGCGTTCGGAAAATTGCCTCCAGGCAACAAAAGGATCTGCACCAAATGCCCCGTGCAGCGCCTGTGCAATCTGCTCCATGGTCGCATCATTACTGAGCTGCTGGTACACGGCGTAAGCCCCCTTAGTGAGTCTCAATGGGATGACCATAGCTGGGTCTTTAATTTTGCACAACCGGCAAACACGCTCGGCCTTCTCCAGCCATTCGACCACCGATGGACCAGCAGGAGAGCCGTCGAATTCCGGAATCAATCTGATGTCGAATTTTTCCATAACAATGCCGAAAATAGCTTGTAGCAGAAAAAATTAATCTTCCACCTCTTCTTTCTCTACTTCGTTATCTTCTTCTTTCTCTTCTTCTTCCTCTTTCTCTTCTTCTTTCTCTTCTTCTTCTTCTTTCTCTTCTTCTTTCTCTTCTTCTTTCTCTTCTTCTTTCCACGTCGTCCCTCGTAGACTACGCTCTCAGCCTTCTGCCGTCTTGCCTCCAGCGACCCGTTTTTATATCAAACTGGACTCTCGTCTCCGCGAGAGAACACGAGATTTCACGGGATTACCTGGCGATATTAAGCCTAGGACGCCATCTTGCCGCTCTTTGGGCGGTCCAGCCCTGCAGAGCGCGCATCGAGACCGTTTGCCAGGTAATCCCATGTTTTCACAATTTATAACACACATAATCCACAACACCTCTGCTGAGTCGGCATTGCTTGATTCCAATGGCATTAGTTCAAGACGACTGGAAACAATGCCGAGATAAGCAGAGAGCACATACAGCACCTGGTATTCCCAAATGCTCCCCTATTTAGTACTGGCCAGGCTCGACGTCGCTTAACTTCGGTGATCAAACAGGAACCGGTGTGTCAACGTGATTGTGCCGTATATATATATATATATATATATATATATATATATATACAACTGACCCCCCCCACTAAATTCTAAAATATTAGTTTTTCTTTATCACCGTTTTCCACGGTGTTAACACGCAATTGCCTAAAAAAAGCAGAATGTCATTTTTAAGAGGGTATTTGTTGGATTGTCAACTGAATATAGTTCCACTCAACAAAGTGGTGTGGTAAAGCCATCGACATGATCACCGCACTATGTGATAATTACTGCGCTGCAGAGGTATCACGTGACATGAAAATTAGGCGCCAAATTTGTTCTTTCAAAATTGTATCTTCAGTCCGAGAATAAAAGTTGTGCAATACGTACGTATTATTGTTACCCCATTCTATTCTTATCTTTTCTTCTATCTCTTCGTGACTCATAGTCTACCACGATGTTACGCTCTACCCCTCAAAGCTTAACACATATTAACATTCGTTGATTAACAAATAAATACTGACGATTTTATTAACATCGGATAATTCTCTGATTTTTTGTGGATTCTTTTGAATCCGGGGATTTTCATTTTTTTTTGTTAAAAGACAAAATAAGTTTCATTTTCATTGTCGCCCCCAATTATAGAATCTTCATTTCTATGTCTTTTACCGTTTTCTGTTTTTACAATTTAATTCTCGTGTAAAAGTTGAGTATACCAATTTAACAATATTTTCGAACTCCACCGCCTTCAAAAATGTTAAATGAAAATTTCGAGGAAGAAGAAGGAATCCATGTGTTCATATTTAAGTTACATAGAAAATTAAGTATTATTTGGTTATATGTTTGTCCGAGTTCGATAGACGATAGATGTTAACAGCGAATATTTCGTAAATAACCCCCATGTGATTGCAGGGTTAGGGTTTCATTAAACAAAAACAATTCCTTTCTAAAAACAAAACAGAAGAAGACCTTAAAAAGAAAACACTTAAAACATTGCCCTGTTGTGGACAAAAAAATAAAAATAATAATCAGTTTCCTTTGAGTGTCAAAATATATTTTTAAAAAAACAACAACATATATTTATCAAAGAAAATAAATAAACAACAAACATTAATTGACATGATAAAAATGTGAAATCTGTACAAGAAGATTGTTGAATGTTTTCATCTCTGTGCGACCGTATTGTTGGGGCTACATAAACTTAGTTAGTCGGGAGGAATTCTTTTTTATTTAATTAATAATTTTCATTATTAAATAAAGTAACCAATAAAAAATAAATAAATAAAGACGCTGCTATTCTCAATTCGTTGCAGTGGCCCACCATTAGTGGACTGTTTCTCTTGTACCAAATGGTCATAAACAACGTTTTAAGTTTAATTTAGACGGTTTCAAGCAGATATAGATGATTGCACAGTAAAAATAAGTAAATAAAACAAAACAATCGATTTTTTATTCGAACTATTTGATAGTTTTCAATAATCAAGTAAAAATTTCAGTTTTACTTGATATTTAATTTTCATTTTAAAAAATTATTCCAGCAAATTTTTATTATTATATTTTACCTGAAAATGTTTTATGTGACTTAAAAAAAAAATATGATCGTTTGATGGCGGCTTGCTGTTGTCAATTCGAAATAGCGGCGTCTAGGTAAGATAATTCAATATCGCCAAAAACATTTTATAAGTTTAATTATATTTAATTATTATATAGTTATAAGCATTTTAAGTTCCATAATTATTGGTTGGGAGTAAAGTAATAAGTGGTCCGGTACCTTACTTCCTTTCAATAAACAAGATGTTTGACACCCTATAACTTTACTCACAACCAATAATTACGGAATTTAACATGCTTATAACTTCTCTTAAAGATTATTTTTTAATGCAAAAAGGTCACAAATGAATAGGCAAACGTAACCAAATTAAATTGTTTTGACTAATTTCCCAACTGTATTTCCTTTCAAATAATTTATATCACCAATTGTAACGTTTACCAAACATAATTACATTTTTTAATGATTACCATTAAAAATTAAAATGAAATAATTACAACAAAATTAGAATTTTTACAAACTGACCAATTCAATGATTAGTGGAACTCATTAAAGTGTTGCTTAGACTTACTTTTTTTAAATTTATATTTCAATTTTGCTTTTATGTTTTCTTCGCAGAAAGGGAAAAGAGATGTTAATATGTTTTCGTCTGCTTAATTAAACTACAGATTTCATATTATTACTGACAACATGAGAAAATCTACTAAATTGTGTAGCACCCTTTTATAAAGATTCACTATTAGCTGTTCTTAATTTCTTTTCAGCCCAACCCAAGATAAAAGGTATTTCTATTAACCTTTAATGTCGTCTACTTTATTCATCTTTTAAGTCAAATGGACCTTCTATCACAGTAAACTTCAATAATAATGGAGAACGAATACTCATTGCCTCTCAATTATAGTGTCAATGTGTCTCTTCTAAATCTACACAAAACCAATCTGCAGTTTAGCATCAGTGAATCCCACTGGCTATTCCAGACCATACTGCCTAAACAGACCACGTCAAGCTAAATGTGTCACCTTAAATAATGAAGACTGCTGAGTGTGCACTGTCTGAAGAATAAGCAAATGAAAAAGTAACCTCTATGTATACATTTACAGTAATTAGGATATTGTATCATTCCTAAGTGTATGACCAAAGCTGACTTTGTTTGGATTAGTTTGAAGGAAGCCAGATCGCATATTCGGCCTAGGTAAGTAAGGAGCAAGGTAAATTAATATAGAAACAAAGTACTACAGTTCTGGCTATTCCTGATATCATCACATGAGGAACTCTCTTTGTAGCCATTTATCTGTGTGGTTGTTGAATGTAGAAACAGACTGTAACATGATGAAGATCAGAGGCGTTGTGTTTGGATTCTGATTGTTTTTATTATTTCAAGTTGGAGACTAAAATTAAAAATCGTAAACATTTAATTTTTTTATTGTGAAGTATGCCGATTTGAGAAATACATTCAAAACAATTGCAGAATCATCCAACCGAATGAAAACAAACATCAGAACAGACTTGAGGATTGAAATGAGCACTAATACAAATTTAGACAACAAAAAGTTAAACAGATTTTTATAATAATTGGGAACTTTTTTATTAAAATAAAATGAATCCATTAAAAGGTAACAAACTTATGGTATGATTATTTGAATAAAACAAGTTGAAAAATTTAAGTTTTTAGCATGATATTTGTTCCTGTTTGTTTGAAATTAGTTTGTGGATCTTTAGCTTCAACTGTCACTGCGAAACGGGGACCTGCATTTCTTTCAGATTGAGGCCGGTACAGAGTTTTAATTGCTGTGACTAATGAAAATATCTTTTCTCAAAAAAATTTGTTTTAAATTGAATCAAAGCTTTTGCATTGAGTAATGTGTATTCATTGTTTATAGAACAAAAATGTAACTAATGTCCCAAGTTCTTTGCAGACCATCAAAAACTTTGCAAATGGTACGTGTCAAAATCTGAGTCCAATCAGAGTATTACTTTAGCTTTCTATCCCTCCAAACACTTTCTCACACCTGAGGTTATTCTCTATCACTACAAATTTACTATCAGATCATGTATGGAGTACTGTTGTCATATTTGGGCTGGTGAATCTGTCTCATTTGAGGGTTCTTGATAAGGTTCAGAAGCCTATCTGCAATTTGATTGGCCCAACCCTTTCTTCTTCTCTGCACACTCTCTCTCAGAGACGTGATGTTTCAGTATTTTCTATAAATACTATTATGGCATGTATTCTTCAGAATTGTTTGTTTCCTATGTTCCAGCTCATTTGACTGGTGGGTCTATTGGTCTCCATCAATTCGCTGTTTTGATACCTTATTGTAATACAGCTTCCTGTTCCAGTAGCTTCTTTCCAAGAATGACAGGCTTGTGTAACTCTCTTCCTGCTGACTGTTTTACACCTACCTATAGCCATGGTCTTTTCAAGACTAAAGCCTATAGCAATCTCCTGTATTTGTGATAATCATCTTTCATTCTTGTTAGCTCCTTACATCAAGTGGCTTCATGCCTTATCTGAAGCGATTTTCATCAAAACAATTAGTTACTTAAGTGAAGCTACTGTTGCAAATTTTTCGAGCAATGGAAAAATATTAATGTTCTCGGGTCATCCAAATTATGCAGTTCTCCTGGAAAACATAAAAAAGTTCACAAACTTGTTTTGGTTGATAGTAAATTGAAGTTTCATGAGGAAATGTATCCAACATTTTGCATGAATATTTGTCAATATGTGTTCAAAGTGGGTGTCACATTTGCTCACAGTCGATCAAAAACAACAATTCATTGACAATTCAGAGTATAGTTTTCAACTGTTTAAATGCAACACAAAAGATTTGCATCGATGTTATATAGGATTATTGGTGCACTTGAAGGAAGAAATCACCAAAAACCGGTCATAAGCGAAGAAAAGAATGTGCTATTTCACCAAGAATATGCACTGTGTCACAAGTTGATTGCAACGATAGCAAAACTGCATAAACACTTCGAATTGCTTCCACACCCATCCTATTCTCCAGATCTGGCTCTGTGCAACTACTGAATCGTTGCAAACCTAAAAAGAATGCTTGAGGGAAAAAGATTTGGATCCAATGAAGAAATGATCTCAGAAACTCAAGCTAAGAAAGAAACTTGATCTCTATATGAGATACATAGCTATTGGAGTGCTCTCTTAAACTCCCCCCCCCTCCCCCAAATGTTCTGTAAAAAAAGCATTGACTGGTTGGAGAAGCATTTGAATCAGTGTATCATGCTAAAAGAGATAATAAAAACACTTGAATTTTGCCTAAAAGTTGTCATTTTATTATTCTTATTCAGTGAAGTGTTGATATATTCTACTAATATGCTTATATAAGGAAATATTTATTTTCAATTTATTAAAACTGTAATAAGGCTAACATTTTTTTTGTAGTTATCAAACTTTGATGTCAGGCAATATGTGAAACTATGTATGCACTATGTGTGTTATGATGTGTCAGACATTTTAATCAGTTCTCTGGCCAGTGTACACCCTATAGAAACATGTAATAGTGACAAATTAACCAAAATGTCATTTTAATGTGTGTGAAAATGATCAAATAAACTTGTGAATTCTAAATTTAGATAGTTTCGAATGCTGCATACACAAAAATAACGTTTCTCTCAATGTATTTATATATGCAATATGTAAATAAGATCTTGTAGAAAACGATGATTTTATTTTACATTTTACTTCTCACTTTTAAAAAATGATTTTACTTTGAAGAGATCAAGGGGCTTCCCTGCCAGAGCAAACACTTGATGTTATTATGATTTAAATTTATATCTGTGGGTTCTTTTAAGGATAGACATTGTCCCTTTTTGGGTTGCTACACTACAGCTTGTCCTATGTGAAATTGTGTCTAAGTATTTTTTAAAGATTTTTTCATTAGGCCAATTGCCCCTATTACAATCCGTATGCATGTGTGTCTTTAAAGTAGCCTTCCATTAAAATGATACCCTACATGTTTTACAAGAACAAGGTTTCTCTTTTTGTTTTCATTTTTGCGAAGTTAGCTTTCAGAAATCAAGGAGCCCTTTCCTAGAGTTAACACTTGATCTCTTCAGAGATATCCGAGTGTCTATTTAAGGTTCTTCTGTACTTCTCAAACATTGAGTTAGTAAAGCAGTGAAAAATATTAATTTTCTTCTCAATTTCGAATACTTTTATCGTTAAATTTTGTCAGGGTTTACTTGTAGAGCAAAGTATCCTCATGTAAGCTTATCCTGACAAACCCTGTACAGGAAGACCAAAGACATTCTAGAAGGCATTCAAAATTTCTCGCTTTTTAAAAATATTTCTTATCTTTCCGTTTTTGCTGGGGATGGGACATCCTACCAGATGCCAGACATTTACCGGCTATTTCAGACACTCCAGCCTAGAGATCTTTTTAAGATTCTAACCGTTCCTTTAAGTGCAATTGTTTGTATTTTTCTTGCACTGAGTTTACCGGGTATACTCGCCAGATAGCTTTTGAAATTCTTTTTCATTAGTCTTGTTGCTCTTATAATTACTGGGATGATGGAGATTTTCCTAAGATTCCAGTTTTTTTTCATGTTGTACATAAGATCATTGTATTTTGTAATCTTTTCCCTTTCAGCTCTGTTTAATCCTGTATCATTAGGGACACTGACTTCAACTAGGGTTGCTACTTTCTCCCTTTTATCCCATATCACAATGTCAGGTTTAACAGCTCCGTTTTCTAAATATGTAGCTGTAGGGATTGCATAGTCATAGTGGATGGTGTATAAATTATTTCCAACTCTTCTCTCTGGTATATGCTCCCAGTGTAGCAACACTTGACATTCAACTTTTTAAATATAGTCCAGTGAAGATATTTACACACTCAGTTGTGTCACATTGTATAATAGCCATCCCAAGGAGAACCTTACAACTGGATGCCAGGTGGCTCACACTCTCCACTTCTGTGTGGCAGAACCTGCACTTGTAATTGTTGCTGAGACCACTCATCTTTTTAAAGGCATTGGTCATCAAGCCTTGATTTTGAGCAGCCATTATCATTCTCTCCTGATTATAGTGGAGAGATCCTCTTTTCAGCCAGTCTACAGAGCCTTCCTTATCTATATATTTCTGGGATAATTCACTTAAGAAATACTTAGCACATTGTTGGTTGGCCCATTCTTCCAGTTTTTTAGAATGGAAGGTCTTGGTGTATTTCTGGCAGCTCTTGCGGGTTATTTCTGTGGCAGGATTGTTGTCTGTTTCTGCCTCATTTGTAAGACAGTCCTGTCCAAAATGTTTGGCCAGTTTTGTGATAGTGGTTGTTCTGCTTGCTCTGGTTTCTTGGTGTTCGCATACCATTTCTAGCCAGTGTGTATTTGCATGTGTTTCTTTAAAGTAGCTTTCCATGAAAATGATACCCCACATGCTCCACAAGAATAAGGTTTCTCTCCAGTGTGTATTCGGGCATGTTTGGTTAAATTAGATTTTAATGCAAATGCAGTGCTACATACTTCACAAACATGAGGTTTCTCCCCAGTGTGTATTCGTACATGTTCTTTCAACTTATATTTAGTTTTAAATGATGAATCACACACTTCACAAGAAAAAGGTTTCTCATCAGAGTGTGTTAGCATGTGCGCGTTTAAATTTCTTTTGGTGGAAAAAGATGACCCACATACCCCACAAGGATAAGGTTTCTCTCCAGAGTGTTTTGTCATGTGTACCTGTAAATTAGACTTCTGTGAAAATGATGAACCACACCATTCACAAGAATACGGTTTCTCTCCGGTGTGCATTCTCATATGAACTATAAATTGAGATTTGTTTTTAAATAACGAGTCACACACATAACAAGAAAAACGTTTCCCTCCATGTATATTCATGTGTAATGTTAAATCAGATTTTGTGGATAATAATAATCCACACATTTCACAAGGATAACGTTTTTCTCTGGTATGAATTTGCATATGATTCTTTAAAGTAGATTGACATGTAAAAGATGATGCACACACTTTGCATGAATAAGGTTTCTCTCCGGTGTGTATTCGACTGTGTGTGATTAAATTAGATTTCACTGTAAATGCTGAATGACATATCTCACAAACATAAGGTTTCTCTCCAGTGTGTATACGTATGTGTTCTTTTAAATTCCGTTTTGTTTTAAATGATGACTCACACACTTCACAAGAAAAAGGTCTCTCTCCTGTATGTGTTCGCATGTGTATTTTTAATCTAGATTTGTATGAAAATGACGACCCACATACTTTGCAAGGAAAATGTTTCTCCACTCCAGCATTTGTTTTCATTTTGATTTATGATTAAACTTTAAAAGAATGCACTTTTTAAAAAACTATCTTGATGCAGAATACTTACACTCATCTCGTTTGTTAGTTTTTCCTGTAAATAAATAAGATTTTATTTAAAAATAACACAATTAAAATAATTTGACATATAGAGTGGAAAAATTCAAGTGCCTATCTTCTAATTTTTCAACCATCCAAAGTCTGCTAATTATTTACAATTTGTTTCACTATTTTCACAAAAATCAGTTGTCAGTTTGCGACTTACTCATTCATGAATTAATTTATTCATAAAATCAGTTTTGCATGATACACATTAGCAAATACTATACTTCATATAATTAAATGTTTGAGTGATATGTCACTGAAAAATTTAATTTAATGAAATTAAAAAAAAGTCTTATAGCACCTCAAAGTATCTGAAAAACTATTATGAGCTTAAAATGAAGAAAATAAAAACATTCTGACAAAAATGTTCTCAATTAAACTTATACAATAAAACAAATAAAATTTTAGTTATAAGGAGGCAAGTCTCTATTTTTTAATGAAAATAAGTTATTCCCTTGACGATTTGGATTTCTGACATAATTGAAAAACGTAGCCATTTTTCTAGTTGTCCAGGCGAGACTACATAATTTAAAGTCATATTTTTAGGAAAGTTTTTATATTAAAAGATTAGCTGTATCTACCCTGCGTTGCTCGGGATGTAGTGGAGTCATTTTGGTGTTTAATTTCTACTTGTTTTCACAATTTTTAAACTGACACAGAAAAGTAAATAAAATTCTAATTGTAAGAGAAGTAAGTCTATATTTTTTCAATAAAAATAAGTTATTCTCCTTGACGATTTTGATTTTTTTGACATAATAGAAAAACGTCTCCATTTTTCCAGCAGGATTACATCATTAAAAAAACAGTAATAATCACATGGTATAACAAGAAAACATGACATGTGTCAAGTTCTTAGCATTCTTTTTTGTAAGAAAAGCATGTCAGATGACTTGATTCCATTAACCAGTTGCACATAAGAAAAAGGAGGATAACAAAGGACAAGGAACGATAGTTCTTTGTATTTTTTGGACAGGACTACATAATTCTTTAAATAAACTGTAATGAAATACCTTGTTCTACTTCCAATAACAACAATGATACAAGAAAACATGACAATTCGTTTCAATCAAAGTTTGATGTCATTTTAAATGCTATTTAAGTCCAACATTTGAAATCTGACAAGATAACTTTATACTGATATATACTATAAAATGTTAATATTTTCCAGAAAACATTTGATTACATGAGATGTGTGTCAAGTTGTTAGCATTCTTTATTGTAAGAAAAGTCAGATGAGTTTTGATTACAGCTACATCCCAGTTACATATAACAAAAAGGCCTCAGTCAAAAGGATAACAAAGAAACATGAATTCCAAGATCCTACATTAATCATAATGGCAAAAAAGCTGAAATCGAAATGAATTCCATAAACTGGTCCCCCCTATGTATGTGTGAAGGGGAAAATAAACACATTTTGTCAGAAATAGCTCCAATCAGTATCAAGAAAATAAAAATTAAGAGAAATACACCAAGTGAGCATATAGAGGGAATTAGATAGGAAGTCATTATTTGATAAAACAAAGTCATCTAACTCTTCTACCCTCAGAATGAATCGCTTGAAGTTTCAGCCTTCACGGCAAAAATCAACATTTTTAAGTCTTCAGAGAACTGCCATGAGCGAAAAAAAGGCAAGACAAGACATAGAAAAAAAGAGGAAAAGAGAAAAAAAAGAAAAGAGAAAGCAAGAGAGAAGACAAAAAGCAACACAGAATAAGGAAGGTAAGGCTCTCGTGATTTGGCAGTAATTAGCCTTTCTTATTTAAAATATTTTGAACAAAAGGCAGAGGATTCACATCTATGGTAGGCTGTAGAGATTTAGGCAGAAATCTGTTTGTTCTGAATTAAAAATAAGTGGAATTCCGCTAAAAAGCAGAGAACTCACATGTCCAATAAATGCTTCGGAGTCACCTGCGCAATTCATATTAAATGATTACGGACAAACAGATCATCGCATGACACCAAATTATGAAACCATGCCCTTAAGTCTACCAAAACTAAACAGGTGTTAAAGAATGCCAAGATAGGGGGTCAGAACCCTAAATTTCGTATCCCTCTTAATTCAAGTCCTAAATTCACTCTTGTTATGCCTCTGAATTATGCAGGAGGTTAGACAAAAGGTCAGGTGACGTGTTGAAAAGTCGCCACACTAAAAATGCACTCAAGCCTACAAAAATGCCTGAACAATCTTGTTGGCATTCTCTGGTAAAAGTGCCTCAGGAGATTAGCAATAAACTAATTCCTTCTCAAAGCGAAAAGGTAAAGCCTAGGAGGGTTGACATACTATGACTAAAAGATGGTTTCTATGTCCTTTTTAACTGTGATCATAACATCATATTACTATCTTTTTCTTTTTACTGCCCTTGTTTCACTCCCTGGAACAAGCTGAAATTTCTCACTCTCTAAATTAGTATCTTATACATATGGCTTTAATTTAATTAAGATAGGTGATGTGTATTTGGAATTTTAAAAGAGTTCTGTCCCCATAGCTCTTGTTGGAGGAGACAATGGTGAGATTCAACACATAGAGGAGAATGTAGAGATTCAGGACAACTTCCATTATCTTCTCTGGAAAATTTTGACTTAATTGATAAAAGGGAGGTTAGGTTCCCATAGGAAGGGAGACATGTACACATTCGGGACGCTTCCATAACATTTTACAGATAAATACACTTTTAGATTTTATGTAGATTCTCTAAAGTTTCTTTCTATAAGGAACACACATATACACAGACATTGACATAGATTAATGGAAAGAGTCAAGAATCCATGTGATGTATACTATATTAGTACCTATACTTCAATAACAGTATATATTTACTAAAATTAGTTATAAATCTCTAATTATATAAAGTTAGGCATGTGTATACATTTATATATTTGTATGTACAGGATTAACTCCCAAACTAATTAAACAATCATGAAATTTGAAACACAGCTACTAGGCGTAAGTGGGTGTAATGTGGGTTATATTAAGTTTAATGAAGTTTTATGCAAATAAGGGAGAAAAGGAGATTGAAGCCCTTCGTGTAAATTCAGATCCCTCCAATTTTGTCAAATTTTAACATCAATTAATAAATCTTCAAAATTCAGTTTCTTCCTATCCCAGCTCTGGTCATCATAATCGCTATTATGAATTATCATTATTATTATAACAATCACATTTAGTATCATTATAACTTTTTTTACCAACACTATTCTTGGTATAATGTCATCATTATCTTATTCTAACACAAGTCTCCCTCTGTACCGTGGATGCCTCATAGACCCTGACAGGGGAGCGAGCACATATTCGTAATTCACTGACAACCCTCACTCAGATGTTGTTGAGTCCCAATCATACTTTTCAAAATTGTTTGTTTTCATGCATTTTTTATTGCAAACAACAAATGAATATGTATATTACAAAACGCATTTAAATTCCAAAAGTGCACCTCTTATCAAATTCCAAACTACACCTAAACTTTATCAGCACACCTTTATCACCCCAGCTCTCATCATCATAATAGCTATTTCGAATTATCATACTTATAACCACCATACTTAGAATAATTATTACTTTCATCATTGTAATAGATATTACGAATAATCATTATCACCTATATTATTAGTATCATTATTACATTAAACATAATACTTATTACGAATTATCATTACAACTATACTTAGTACCATCATCATAATAGCTATGAGGAATTATCATTATCACCACGATTTTTAGTAAAAATTATTCTCATCCTAATAATTATTAATAATTATCATTATCATCACCATATTAATCATTATAACTTTCATCGTATTAGCTATTACAAATTATTATTTTAACCACAATAATTAATTGCATTATTACTTTCATTTTAATAATTATTACAAATTATAATTATGACCACCATACTTCGTATCATTATTACTATCATCATAATAGCTATTACAAATTATTACCATATCTGATATCATTATTACTTGTAATAGCTATTAAAATTATTATTATCACCACCATACTTAGTATTATTACTAGGTATCAATACTCTAATCGTAACAGCTATAACAAATTCTTTTCATCATAACCACCATACTTAATATTATTACTCTAATCGTAATAGCTATTACAAATTATTGTTATCATCATCACAACCATACTTAGTATTATTACTCTCATCTCTGCTGCAGGAGAGAAAATCTTAGGCTACAAGAAGTCACTCAAGAAAGCTTATCAGCAGAGGTGCAATATCACTCCTAAGATCATAGACTTATACCAACAGTATATTGTTAAGGACAAGGAAGTAAAACGCAGTGCTTAAAAAGGCAAACGAGTATCACTTGAAAATATGGAAAAGGAGACCGAGCTGCCGCACGTAATGACATGAGAACCATGTACCAAATTGCTAAGGAGATTACAGGAAATTCCAGCGTAACATAAGTTCTATAAAAGCAAAAGATGGAACATTGCTCACAAAAACAGAAGACAAGTTAGTCAGATTGGCTGAACACTTCAAGGAAGCCACCCACTCTTTTCCCTATCAATAGCAATGAATTTACCGAGGATTTAGTCATTAAAACCCTAAAACAATAAGTTACCAGGAATGGACAGCATTTCTGCAGAAATGCTTCAGTCAGGAGGTGATAGCATCATCAAATGGATGTGCCACTAATGTAATATCCTGTAGAACACAGGGGAAGTTCCAGAAAATTAGAAAAATGGAGCGGTTGTATGTATTCCTAAGAAAGGTAACCTTGTCAATTGTGACAAACATGCTCTCTGGGGCACACCAGCCACCTAAAACGTCTTTATCGGCCAAAAAGAAATAGCTATAGTTGACAACTTCACCTACCTAGGAAGCGCCTTAAACAAGGAAGGCAATATTCATCACGAGTTGCAGTGCAGGATAGGAAAAGCCTCAGCAGCATCTAATCAGCTCTGCAAGATCTGGAAAAATAAAAATCTACCCTTCAGATCTATATTAAGATTTTATAACAGCAACATTTTGTTAACACTGCTATATAGAAGTGAAACTTGGCATCTCAAAATTAGCCAAGAGTGGAAACTAGACGTGTTTAATTCCCAATGTCTTGGAAATATTCTTGGGATCAAATGGAGCAAGTCAGAGACCACACTAACCCACAGGTGGCATCGCCAATAATCTGCAAATGATGTCTAGACTGGCTCTGACATGCCCTAAGATCGGCCCCAAAAGATTTGCAAACTAAGTGCTTCAGTAGAACCCCAATGGAAAAAAGAAGAGGAATACCAAAAATAAACTGGAAGCAAACAATAGAGAGAAATTTGATCACAATGGGAAGAAGCTGGAAGGAACGCTGTGGATCTAGCTTCACACTGAAAACAATGGTGTACTTTGACACAGGATGCAAGAGTTCCTGAGTCTGGGTCTTATCATAACAGCTATTTCGATTCATTATTATCATTGTAATATTCACCAAACATAGTATTATTACTCTCACCATAATGGCATTTATGGATTATTATCATCATCACCACCACCTAGTATTATTACTCTTATTGACGGAGTCTTAATAACTCCGTCAATAAGAGTAATAATACTAGGATAATCACCATCCTAATAAGTATTATTACACTCATCTTAATAAATATTAAGAAATTATTACCATCACCATACTTAGTATTATTATTATAATCGCAACAACTATTACGAATTATTATTATCACCACAATATTAGTATTATTACTCTCATCATGAGAGTTATTACGAAATATTATTATCACACCATACTTAGTGTCATTACACTGATCGTAACAGCTATTACGAATTATTATTATTATCGCCATAATAATTTGTATGATTTCTCTCATCGTAACAGCTATTACGAATAATTATTGTCAGCATACTCGGTATTATTACTATCATAGTAACAGCTATTACGAATTATTATCACCACAATAATAAGTATTACGAATTATTATCATTTTCACCAGACCTGATATTAGTACTCTCATTGTAATAGTTATTACGAAATATGATTATTATAATCACCATACTATGTACTATTAGTCTCATCGTAACAGCTATTACCAATTATTAATATACCCACCGTTCTTAGTATTTTTACTCTAATTGTAACGGCTATTACCAATTGTTAATATTATCACTACTATATTACTATCATCGTAAGAGTTATTATTCGTAATAGCTCTTAGTATTATCAATATCATCGTAAGAGCTATTACAAATTATTATTATTACTACCATACTTAGCTGTTACGATGATAGCAATAATACTATTACGAATTATTATTACAACCACACTTATCATTATGACAATCCTCATAACAGCTATTTACTAATTATGATGATTATCACTACCATACTTAGCATTATTACTATCATCGTAACAGTTATTATGAATAATTATCGTTACCACCATGATTAGTATTTTTACTATAATCGTAACAACTATTACAAATTATTATTACTACAATACTGCAAATTATTACTATCATCATAACAGCTATTACAAAATCTTATCTCCATCATACTTAGCATTAGTTTTCTCATCGTAACAGCTATTACACATTATTATCAGCAGCATTTATAGTATCATTACTCTCAAAGTAACAGCTATTATGAATTATCATTATCAGCACTATACTTAGTATTATTACTATCATCGTAACAGCCATTATAAATTATTATTATCACGACCATACTTAGTATTATTACTTTCACTATAACAGCTAGTACAAATTATTATTACAACTATAATTAGTAGTATTACTATCATAGTAATAGTTATTACGAATTGGTATTATTACCACAATACTTAGTGTTATTACTATCATCATAACAGCTATTATGAATTATTATCACTACCATAATTAGTATCCTAACTATCATCGTAACAGCTATTACAATTATAATTGTCACTACCATAATAAGTATTATTACTATCATCATAATGGCTGATACAAAATATTATCATTACCACCATACTTAGTATTAGCACTGTAATCGTAACAGCTATTATGAATTAGCATTATAATCACCATAGATTGTATTAGTTCTCTCATAATAACAGCTATTACAAATTATTATTAGCAGCTTCTATAGTAGCACTATTAGTATCATCATAACAGCTATTATTAATTATTATTATTATAATAACCATCATACTTCGTATTATTACTATTGTCTGAACAGCTATTACAAATTATTATTAATACAACATAATTAGCATTATAACTATCAACGTATCAGCTATTATGAATTATTAGCACAACCATCCTTGGTATTATTACCATAATCGTTACAGATATTACGAATTATTATTATTACCACAATATCATTTTAACAGCTATTACCAATTATTTAAACCATA
Source organism: Sepiola atlantica (assembly GCA_963556195.1). Classification (NCBI taxonomy): domain Eukaryota; kingdom Metazoa; phylum Mollusca; class Cephalopoda; order Sepiida; family Sepiolidae; genus Sepiola; species Sepiola atlantica. The sequence goes on along the minus strand of OY744525.1, from coordinate 96,825,522 downwards.
CATAGAATTATTACTATCATCGTAACAGCTATTATGAATTATTACCGCCATACTTTATATTACTTTCATTGTAACAGTTATTAAGAATTATTTGTATAATCACTAGTTTGTATTAGTTCTCTTTTCGTTAGAGCTATTACGAATTGTCAGCAGCATTTATAGTATCATTATTAGTCTATTACACAGAGATAACATTATTATTCTCAACACAATATTTTGTATCACTACGATATTCATAACAGCTAAGATCTATTATCATTATCATTACAACCATACTTAGTATTATTACTCTCATCTTGACAACTATTATGAATTATTGTTATAAGAACTAAAATTAGTATTATTACTCCCATGAAATAGCTATTACAAATCATTATTATTATTATTCCCACCATAATTAGTATTATTACTCTTATCGTACCAGCTATTACAAATTACTATTATTATTACCACCATACTAAGTATTATTACTATCATTGCAACAGCTATTGTGAATTAGTATTATTATTACCACCATACTAAGTATTATTACTATCATTGTACCAGCAATTACGAATTAGTATTATTATTACCACCATGTAAAGTATTATTACTATCATTGCAACAGCTATTACGAATGAGTATTATTATTACCATCATACTAAGTATTATTACTATCATTGCTACAGCTATTACGAATTATTATTATTATTACCACCATGCTAACTATTATTACTATCATTGTAACAGCTATTACAAATTAGTATTATTACTATAATTGTAAAAGCTATTACGAATTATTATTATTATTACCATCATACTAAGTATGGCAACAGCTATTACGAATTAGTATTATTATTACCACCATGCTAGATATAATTACTACCATTGTAACAGATATTACGAATTAGTATTATTACTATCATTATAACAGCTATGACGAATTAGTATTATTATTACCACCATACTAAGTATTATTACTACCACTGTAACAGCTATTACGAATAAGTATTATTATTACCACAATGCTAAGTATTATTACTATCATTGTAACAGCTATTACAAATTAGTATAGTGGTAATAATAATACTAAGTATTATTACTATCATTGTAACAGCTATTACGAATTAGTATTATTATTACCACCATACTAAGTATTATTACTATAATTGTAACAGTAATTACTAATTAGTATTATTACTATCATTATAACAGCTATTACGAATTAGTATTATTACTACCATACTAAGTATTATTACTACCATTGCAACAGCTATTACGCATTAGTATTATCATTACCATTATACTAAGTATTACTACTATCATTATAACAGCTATTACGAATTAGTATATTGGTAATAATAATACTAATTCGTAGTAGCTGTTACAATGATAGTAATAATACTTTGTATGGTGGTAATAATAATGCTAAGTATGATTTCTATAATTGTAACAGCTATTACGAATCAGTATTATTAATATTCACACCATACTAAGTATTATTACTATCATTGAAACAGCTATTACGAATTAGTATTATCATTACCACCATACTAAGTATTATTACTATCATTGTAACAGCTATTACGAATTAGTATTATTACCACCATACTAAGTATTATTACTATCATTGTAACAGCTATTACAAATTAGTATTATTTTACCAACATACTAAGTAGTATTACTATCCTTGCAACAGCTATTACGAATTAGTATTATCATTACCACCATAATAAGTATTATTACTATAATTGTAACAGCTATTACGAATTAGTATTATTATTACAACCATGCTAAGTATTATTACTATCATTGTAACAGCTATTACGAATTAGTGTTATTACTACCATTGAAACAGCTATTACGAATTAGTATTATTATTACCACGTTACTAGTTATTATTACTATCATTCTAACAGCTATTAGGAATAAGTATTATTATTACCACCATACTAAGTATCATTACTATCATTATAACAGCTGATACGAATTAGTATTATTATTACCAACATACTAAGTATTATTACTATCATTGTAACAGCTATTACAAATTAGTATGGTGGTAATAATAATACTAAGTATTATTACTATCATAGTAACAGCTATTACAAATTAGTATCATTACTATCATTGTAACAGCTGTTACGAATTGGTATTCTTATTACAACCATACTAAGTATTATAACTATGATTGTAAGAGATATTACTGATTAGTATTATTACTATCCCTATAACAGCTATAATGGCCCAAAAATGGACGATTATTTTACGTTCAATTTATACATGAAACTGATCCCCTACTTTAAATTATGAAATAATTGTTTTTTTCTTCTTTTCGCAGAATTTATCAGTATTCACACGTAATCGCATAAAAATGTAGAATCTCATTTGTTTGTGTGCGGGGGTGAAGGAAGAGAGTATTCAGCAGAGGGTGTTAATCTACAAATTTTCCAATAATTTATAGCAAACGCAGTAGAATTTAATTCTCTACTTACCCGTATTTTTTTTTAACTCGTGGGAACTAAGATATTTTTATTTCGATGTTCGTGTATTCTATCGACAAACGAAAACCAAAATGGCGGCCACGGTTATGGCTTAACTTCGTTAAATGTAGGCGATTATGTCTGCTCTAAAGAGTCTTTTTGTAGGGTCTTGCCAATCGGACTTAGGGTTAATGGAAGTATAAGTATTTTTTTTTACTCCCTTTTCAACATGAAGTTAAGCAACAACCTCGTAAATCTCGATAACCTTTTTTTATTTTTGCCAGCATTTATCAAAATAAAATTCCGAAATAAAAAGCAGTTTCCACATAGTAAAAGTATATGGGGCAGTAGAGAATTTGGCGCTTTTCAGGAATTAGAAAGATCGTGAACCAACATCAGTGTCCTGGAAGAGTCTGGTTGCTCTAGTATAGAGGCTTTAATTGTTAACAATCGTTTGAGATGGGTTGGTCACGTTGTAAGAACAAGCGACCAGTCTTGAGAAAATATTTTATTCCAAACTGGATGTGGGTCTAGGAGACAGAAGAAACGGTACAGGGATTGTTTGAAAGAGGATATGAAGAGGTATGCAATTGATCACACAACATAGGGAGCGAGTGCACTCGGGAGAACGGAGTGGGGGGGGGGTGGAATAAGGAGTGGTGTGGAAAGATTTGAAAGAGAACGGTGTCATCACACTGAAGAACAACTAGTGCATAGCGAAAATCAACTGCATGCCCGATTTGTGATAGAATGGGTAGATCTCAGATGAGAACCAATAAATGAAGTCCCTGGAAACGCGTTTACTCGATTTGAGTGAGGGTCATGATAACTTTAAAAATTAGTTTCTATTTTTACGAATTGAATGACGAGTAGTAAAAACAACTTAAGTGTCGCATGGACTTACCTTTATTGTGTAATTTCTTTTAGCATGTCTTTATTTTCGACATGGAGGAAAATAATAAGATGTCAATATTTGTTTACTTAACAAAAGCTAAAGATTTTAGATTAAATTTAACAGTGCATTCGTCGACATTTTGTAAGGGTTCCAAAGAAATCGAAGAGTCGACAAGGGAGATAATCGGTTATTGAAATATATTTTTAATAATAGCTGGATTTTCAAAACCAGCTAAATCGGTGAAAAAATCTACAGAAAACCGCTAGAGTTTAAACTTTTTGTCAGTGCTGCCAACTTCGTACCCTATATATACATTTTACGGTAAATTTTTACTATCTTACCCAGCGCAGTTTACCCCCTAAAAAAGTTCAAATTCTACTTTTTTGAGGCAAATACATTTAAACAGCCTAAAAAATATCCGCAAAGAAGGAATTAATTATTTTTTTTTTAAATATTTAAGATTTTAGAGTGGGGTACCACTTTCCTTAATAAATTTAACGTAAAATTAGCACCCATTCCCTGGCCACTTAGCGGAAAAGGAGACATGTAACTGATTTTTTAATTAAAAACACGTAAAAATTTAGCCAATTTCGTTTTTTTTTTGGGGGGGGGGTATTTATTTCATTAAAACGTAGAGATTTAAGTAATTTAGATTTTGTAGGGGGGATTTTTTTTTACTTAATAAAAATACGTATAAATTTAGCCAATTTATTATTTGGGGGGTTACTTATTTAATAAACCCTGTTAGGGTTTACCCTAACAAAAAAATTTAATTGGTTAAATTTTTACGTGTTTTTATTTTTAAAATATCCCCCCCCCCCCCCACACACACAAAATTAAAAACTCAAGTTGGTTACATGTCTTGTTTTACGCTAAGTGGCCAGGAAATGGGTGCTCATTTTACGTTAAATTTATAAAGGAAAGTGATCCCCACTCTAAAATTTTAAATATTTATTTTTATTTTTTAATTCCTTCTTTGTTTTAGGCTGTTTAAATGTATTTGCACTAAAAAAGTAGAATTTGAACTTTTTTAGGGGGTAAACTGCGCTGGGTAAGATAGTAAAAAAATACCCATTTTACGAATATACACAAACACACACACACATATATATATATATATATATATATATATATATATATATATATATATATATAAGGAACAGGAGAATGTATACCTTTAAAATAGAACCTATCGTGAAAAAGTGATGCTCAATATACGAGATAGAGCAATTATATAAACAAGTAAAGGATGAGAATAAAAATTGTATAAAAAAACAATATCTATTAAGTCATCAGTTGTTTAAAACAAGGGTTTAAAAAAAAAGAAGAAATTTTATTATTCCTTCCTTCACAAGATCTAATTTTGAAATTTCTTTACAACCGTGCAAGGATGAAGCGAAATCTTGGCTATAAAGATAGGGTAGTGATCGGGAACAGTAGTTGAGTTCAGTCGACGGAAATCTCCAGTAAGACGCCAATCCCCAGAACGCTTCAGAAACATTTTTTTTATGGAAGTTGCTCCTGATAAGACATGAAGCCACTTGATGTAAGGAACTAAAAAAAAGTACTTCATAGTCAAAAACTAGCCAAAGATAAGTGTTAGATTGATAGATTCCGACCCAGAAAACAGCAATTCTTCCTCCTTTATCAGAAACATTGCTCATGGAATGTGAAACAAAAGGACAAATAAGGGAAGCGAGAGTTACGAGACTGCCGAAAGTAAAGGTTTCCTATGTAAAGGGGATGCCTAAGGGCTAGATGAGGAACGAATAATACCTAGCTGGAGCATGTGATTAAATTCATGTCTAGCCGCCTTTCATTTCTCTGGAGAAAAGCGGCAAAGACATGAAAAAAACAGGAGCAGCAGTTGTGTCAATAAAATGCACAGTAGAATGAGCAGGTTTGTTTATTTCACAATTTAAATTTGTTAGACTTGGAAAAGAATCTAATAACACATGACAAGGGTCTTCAGTGGAAGCTATAAAAATATGGGACTAGTAAGTGGTTCAGAAGCTTTTCGACCTGATAATGATAGTTTAGTACTAGAATCTATCAGCCTGCATCTATGCATGTCCACTATCAAGTTAAAATGGTGTAAGAAATCGGCACCTAAGATTGGGGCATCTACAATAATGAATATCTATGTGAAATCTCTGCATAGTTGCAAGTCCAAAAATCGTGCAACTTGACCAAACGTGGATATTGGAGAACTGTTTACAGCCTGAAGTACAACTGTTGAAGTAAGTGAAAAACTTTAGGAGCCAAATGCTATATTCCAAGTTTTTCAGGGTGTTCACACGTAATCGCCTAAAAAAGTATAATCTCATTTTTGGGGGAGGAGGTAGCAGAGGGTCCTCATCTACGTCTAAATGTATATATTATTTTCTTTTGAATTTGACAAACCTCTTTATGAATTGTATCAAAAATTTTGACAAACTCTCTGAGATTTTCATCTATATTTTTCCTTTGTGTCACTTTTCTCTCTATATCCATTTGTGCCATTTTTACCTGTGCCATTATTACCTAAATTTGTATATATTTGCACACTCTGCAAAATCTCCCTGCCCAAATAACGCACAGAATTTATTTCACATGGCAAAAGAAAATGTTGGTTAATGCCCTAAAAATCTAGAATTCCCTAGAAATGCACAATTGTTTTACATTAAATTCATATGCGAAACTCATCACCTGTTGGAATTAAATATCCTGGAAGAAAGTTTAATTCTTGCACATGAGAATGCAATAACAATTATGTAGATAAGTGCAAAATAGAAACAGGGCAACAGCTTTTGTGAGAAGGAACACAACAACAATTGTATATAAGTTTAAAACCGTTTTACTTGTGAGAAAACATGAGGGCAAATATATACAACAAATGGTGAGTTCAAAGTTCAGAAAGGAGGAAGTTAATTTAGATTTGCGAAAACATGCTTCGCGAACTTATCTTGTAGGAGTTCTGGTAACAGGTTGCACATGCGCCTGCCTCCAATTCTGGCTCTTGTCGAGATGTAGTCACTTCAGTCCAAGATGGAAGGAGTGGGGGCTCTCTGCGACTGCCGTCGTGGGCCTTGTCTCAGAAGAATCCAGCCGCTGTCCTACCAGGTTCAACAGGTGGGTCGAAAAGAGGCCGGGACACAGCGTGCAAGCGTTTTTATGGGCTGACTCACGTGACCCCTAAGGGAGTAGGAGTTGGGATGCCTGACAGCCAATCTGTGAGATACTTAAGGGACAAGGCTGCAGCCAGTCAGTGAGGGGGACGTTAATAAATTCCAATACACCCATTCTAAACTCTAAAATAATTGTTTATCTATTCTTTCTACCAAGTTTATCAGGGTGTTCACACATAATCTCCAAAAAAGTCTCACACTAACATTTAAAACAACTTTATTGAGTCATCTTTGTTGGGAATGAAAGAGAAGGTTGTTAGTAAATAAATAAGTCCATGTGTATGGACGAATACAAAAGGTTAGAGAGTCCATGTTGTGTTAAATAAATGTCCCGTTAGTAGGAAATAGAGAAGTGTTCGTATTATGAAGGATGAATGTCCTGTTTGTAAGGAATGGAAGAGTTCATATTATGAAAAAGTCTGTATGTATGCATGTTTTAAAGTCGGGCTGTGTCAATGTGTGTATGTATGTGTTACATTGTTAAGTCTATGTGTCTGCGACTATAGCCATGTTGGATCCTTGGGTCTTCTTATCGAACCCAGGGCCAGATGGTCCAGGGGTTTTTGGAGAACACTATGAATGTTTGCACCAACCAGAGCCAAATATACATAGATTAAGAATATCGCTAACCACGGTTTGTCGCCACTGCTGCTGTTATTGTTGCTTGTAACAAATAATTCATTCCTGGGTCACATACGTTTCTTCTTTCCTTTTTCTCTTTTTTTCGATTGCTTATGAAACATATTTTGGAAAGCCAGAACATGTTTTCAGATAGTCATTTTCGGACATGTCAACTCAATCGACACACTTACCTAAAAATGAAAGTTTTTTGGTTTGCAAGTACAAACAGTCCACTAGAAAAATACATTTAAAAAACTTATATAACTTATTTATTAATATTTTCTCAGTGTTTACTTTTGTTGAAATAAGGCTTAATTTCATTTTTTATGTATACTATACACTAAAAATGGAATTAAGAAAAGTCAATTTTCACCTATTTCATTGACTATTATAGCTCCCATGTTCTAATCTGTTCTGCCAGCCACGTAGGCCAATTCCTGATGCATGTTTACAAAAAATATACGTTCATTTTTCTCCCTTACAAATTTTCTTACATTTTCTTTCTGGTTCTGCAGGAGGTTGCAGGCATTTTACCGGGAACTATTCTTTATAGATTCACTGTTTTGGCCTTGCACTGTCAGTTTTATTTGAATGCTGTTTCTACTGTCTTAATTACACTACTTCTTCAACCTAAATCATAGGCGCTCCCTTCACTTACTATTTATTATTTCCGGGTATTTTATATATACATATTCCATCATATTTCTGAATGACAAAATAAAAGAATAGCAGATCGGTTGTCAAAAAAAGTTCTTTGAAGTCAACACGAGGTCACTAACATTATTCATACTTATAAATATCAATTTATTTTTATTAAAATATATTTTTTTAATCATATTTGTAATAACAAATAATTAATTCCTGGGTCATATAAGTTTCTTCTTTCCTTTTTCTCTTTTTTTCGATTGCTTATGAAACATATTTTGGAATGCCAGAACATGTTTTCAGATAGTCATTTTCGGACATATCAACTCAATCGACGTTTATAAAAACATGGCTGCGATACAAGCGATTTGTACCTAAAACTAAATAGAACTTCCATGAGTAAAGTTTCCTTCCAAGAACTATTAGTCTGTGGAACACAATACCACGGGCCTGCTTCCCGGCTGATTATAGCATGGTCGTTTTCAAGTCCAATGTTAACAGATTCTTGTTGAGCCTTCCTCTTAAATAATCTAATTTCAGGCCAGTCTCAACCATTGTTACCAATCATCAAGTTGTTGCTCCTGACAAATTCATTAACCCTTATTCTCGAGTGACTTTGATAAGTGATGACTTGTTAGTACATCAAACAGATTTTAAATGTTAGTTAAAAATCATTTATTAACTATTCTGTACATTTAGTAAAAGTCATCGTTTTTGACAAAAGCCTTTTTGGAATTTCAAGCAAGGGGATTAGTCCAGTCAATCTAGATGATTTTTTGGCTGAACCTCAAACAAATTGCTACCAAAGGTTTTTAACTTGGATATTAAACATGAATAACCTCTCTTTCAAATAAAAAGGTTTACCAAAATTAGCCTTGCGCAAAGGGGTCAATGGGCGCCATCTTTAAAGATTACGGCCGATTCTAGCCTCCCCTCTCTCAACTCAATTTCTGTAAATTCATCTTCAAAAATACCAAATGTAGCAATGTGAAATTGGATAGAACCAACAGTTTTCATAAAGTTAAATATAATTATAACTTCTTATGCCTTATTTTTGTCTCTTTTGATGTATTACTGCAGGAGCTTAATATTCTGTCATATTCTAATTTCAGGTTGGCCAAAGTGAAGTACCGATAATTATGAATGCTGACAAGTGTGCTATTTGCAACAATGAACTGTCCAGTAATGAAGAAACATTCATTGTCAGCCAGAAGAGCATCGATTCCATTAACAGAGCTTCTGAACAACGTGGAGAGAAGATCATAATTCAGATTGGTCAACGTCTTCACAAGAAATGCAGACAGTGTTGGATCAACCCCAAATACATAGAAATTGACCGTAAAAACAGGTCGACCCATGATGAAATGCTATCCCATGCAAGCCACTCTTTGTGTGTGCTTAACTTTAAGGAACATTGTCTTTTTTTGTGGTTCTGGAGCAAAATCTGATAGAAAGAAAAGGTGTTGATGCTTCTCATGTAGAAACTATTGAGTTTAAGGACAGTGTCAAAAGTTTGTGAGAATGTCCGAAAAAATGATTGCTAGGCATCCACTGTTAAAGGTAGAAGAGATAATGTAGCTGACCTTGTTTCAGAAGAAGCACGTTATCACAGAACATGTTTTGCAAACTTTGATTCCAATAAAAACATTCCTAAGGCATCCTCTTCTGCTGATTCTTCTAAGAAACAAAACCTTGGTAGACCAGAGGATTCAGAGAGAAAGCAGGCATTTCTGGAAGTTGCTAAATATTTGCAGCAAAATGACGAGGAGCAACTCACGATTGTCGATCTTGTAAAAAATGAAGAAAATTCTCGGAGACATTGGCTTTGCACCATTCATACATGAAATCTCGATTGTTAGAACATTTCAAAGACAAAATCATTGTGACTGAAATTAACGAGAAACATAAGGTTGTTACATTCCCAGGAAAATATTTGCAGGCAAAGACAATGATTTGAAACTTGCATAAGTTGGTCAAGCGATAATGCAGGCTGCTAGACCCAGAGTTCTCCTTGCACCTTTGCAGTTTGGTTTTGCAGTGGAAATGCATGACCAATTTGGAACGAAGTTCTTAATTGACACTCTGAATAAGCATGTCTATTTTTCATCTTACTCAGAAATCCAGAAATTCGAAATAAGTGCTGAAACTGAATTTATAGTTTTTTTGCCAATGATCGACATGGACCATGGTAACCCAACCTGCGTGTACTCAACGATGTGTTACATTAGTGATTTAGCCAGGAAAAAACAACATTACACCAATTCTAACATTCGATCAACCACTTTGGTACAAAGCAATGATGATAGTCAAGTCACAGCCTAGTTCCAGTCCCTTGAAATTTGTCTTGCGACTTTGTGGGCTCCATATACAGATGAGCTTTCTGGAGTCAATTGCTCATTTGATGACAGGTTTTGAATTGCAAGAACCTTTTGAACTTGTATATGCTAAAAACACAGTCAAGCACATGCTAAGTGGCAAAGCAATTGCAAGAGAAATTCGTGCTCACTTCTTAGTTAATACGGCTCTGAATGCTATTTTGTTAGCGAAAGACTATGATTTGCCAGTTTCACATGTCACTGAGGATGATAAATCCAACACTGATGCAGAAGAGTCATTTCCTCAAAATTGAGACCTGAAGGAAGCTCAGGGGCTATTGAAAGGTCTCCTTAATGGGACTGAGACATTGAATAATGTTCTGTCATCAGAGTCTATGACCAGGATTGCCCAGAGAATCAACCAAGTGAAGGATGCGATGGTTGACCAGCGAACAGTAAAATTGTGGATTCAATACAAAGGCAAAGCACACTGGGAATTGAGAATTGCACCTTGACGCTGTAAGGAAAATGCTGCCAATATTCGCTGCAGCAGGACACTTGTACTTGCAACAAATGGAGGGGCTGCCGAAAAGCCATCCTAAAGTGTACCAGAAATTTTCTGAAAGATTTCATGTGATCAGTTGGAGTGATTCCTACTGGGCTGGCTTGTCGACGGATCTGGTTATTGAGCAGATGCTAATAAGAAGCATGAAGACGTCTAGAGGTCTTACTAATGGCAGAGGAATGGACGAAATTCAACGATTGGTTTGTGCTGAAATCAAGTTTACAATGCAAGAACTAGCAGGCATTCGTTATGGCACTAGTGACCAGTACCAGGAGGCTACTTCAGCAAGAAAAGAGTGAGAAGTGAGGGATACATGGAAGCTCCTTACGTTTCTCCAGACATATGACCCTTTCACGGAAGGTCCGTCCATTCACAACATTTCAAGTGGAGTAACTGGAGACAAAAAGGTGAATTTGGACAGAGCAAACTCCATAGGAGAGGCAATCATAGCTTCAATGGTTGGAGAAAATGTCCACAAGTACACTTTTAAAAGGATCAGTCAATTAAGCAGTTGAGACTGATCCACAACTCCTATTCCAGAGACTGTGTGTGCTATCTACCAATGAACTCTCAACTCAGCAAGAACATTTCCAGTATGAGCTTTGTGGTTACCCACCTACACTTTTTGATTCTTTCAAAAAAAAAAAACGGTTTTGGCAGACACAATATGGGAACTGACTTCCCCTGTACAATAAGGTCCAGTCTTCAGATCCACAGTATCTCTTAGATGGTGGAGCACTACTTCAACGCCTCCCATGGCAAAAAGGTCACACATTTGATGAGATCTGTGCCCAATACTGCAGATATGTCACAACTAGATATGGAAAAGCATGCATTGTCTTTGATGGTATGAAAGTGGTCCATCCATTAAAGACGTGACTCACCGACGCCGAGCAGGGAGCTCTGTTGGTGTTAATGTGTCACTGACACCTTTAATGGTGTGCAAATAAAAAAAGAATGTTTTCCTAGCTAATCAAGAAAACAAACAATTGTTCATCAACTTGCTGGGAAAGAGTTTGAAGGAATCAGGTTGTAAAGTAGTCCATGCATCTGGAGACGCTGACATATTGATTGTGAATACTGCTCTAGAACTAGCACAGACAGGAGAAACCATTTCGATAGCAGATGACACTGACCTATTGGTCCTTCTATGTTAACACACCAATAGAGATGATGGTAACATCTTCATGCCACAACCAAAGGATAGTGCAAAAAGTGTGAAAGTCTGGAACATCAAAGAAATGAGGAAATCTTTGGGAGATGTGATCTGTTCCAACATTCTTCTCATCCATGCACTACTGGGTTGTGATTCTACATCCAGTGTTTCTAGAATTCGGAAGGCAGCATCCCTTCGAAAGGTGATGAACAATAGAAACTTCCTCAAACTGGCAGAAGTGTTTGGCAAGGATTGCAGTGCAGAAGAGGTTATTGAAGCTGGGGAGAAGCTTTAGTGTGCCTGTACAATGGTAATGATAGCGAAAACATCAATCATCTCCGACTGAGGTGCTTTAAGGAAAAGGTTGCAAAAAGTTCAAAGTATGGTGAGGCCGAATCATTGCCACCAACAAAAGCAGCTACGAAATCCTACAGCCTTCGAGTTTACTTCCAAATTCAGGAATGGAAATGTAGAAATCAGCTAAAACCTGACGAGTGGGGATGGAAACTTTCACATGGTAAATTACAACCAATCAAGACTGACTTGCCAGCTGGTCCTGTAAATTTGTTGGCTATAATTAGGTGTAACTGTACTTCAGGGTGTACTACAGCAAGATGCACTTGCAGGAAACATGGCATTGACTATTCAAACTTGTGTGGTAATTGCAAATGCCTCCACTGCAGCAACTCACCACAGCCAGATCTCGATGATGATGAAGTTACCTTTGACTAGTTTTAGACAAGAAATGTTCTTTGGTCCATTCATGAACTTGTTCTGTGGTGGTTATGCAAGAGCCTTGCCCCAGCATTCGACCAACTGACCATTCCTTTATTGTAAATTTGACTTATTCTGTACCTATTTTTTATGAAATGTCAGGAATTAATGTGACAATTGTTGCCTTGAAAAAGGCTACTTAGTTTGTTTTTGTACCTTTTATATTCATATTTGTATAAGAAATTTACAAAACATGAAAACAATCGCAGGGACTAGTCATTTTCTGGTGTTAGGTAGCTATATGCTTAATAATAAACTATCATTACAATTTAAAACACCAGGAAAATGTCAAGCTGGCTTGGGGTGGGCCCTGTGTGGGTTTTCAAGCAAAAAATATGTTTTATTTCTAATTTAATAAAGTTTTTTTGTCAGGAAAAACGTTTCTTTTGGTCAGTAATTGTCAGGAATGATGGACATACTTGTCAGGAAATGTCAGGAATTTTATGTCTCGAAATTTTAATATTAAGTTGAATTTTAAAGATGGCGCCCGTTGACCCCTTTCCGCAAGGCTAATTTTGGTAAACTTATTTTAATCTGAATTAGAGGTTATTCATGCCTAATATCCAAGTTAAAAATCTTTGTTAGCAATTTGTTTGAAGTTCAGCTACATTTTGACTGGACTATATCATTTTATGTTAATCTTACACATGAAAGCAAACTGCCGTCTAAAAATTGATAAAGTAGCTTTGAGGTAAGTTTTTAATTATACATTAGAAACTTACCGCAAAGATGCCTATTTATTTACTTTCCTCCCCACGATGGAAGAGTTAGTCACAAGGTAGGTTTATAATGTGGGGGAAAATCCAGTTCACCAAAACAGAGTACTCGGAACTGGGGCAAAAATGAAAATTGCCTCAGTCTAGGACTTCTCCATTACTGATAAAGGACAGAACAGATACTACACGAGTCGGAGTGTTCAAGCATTTCTTTAAAATAACTTATATTTTCATCTAAAATCATGCTTAGTAAAAGAAAACAAAAAAATTAAACATAGTAAGTTATAGTGCATTTCTCTCAGTCTGTCAGACACACCAAGATCACACTGAGCCCCTCTGCCGATTTTTCTGAAATGTATATATAGATTGGACCAATTGGACCACACTGTGATACTACTTGAGATTTATTATCTGTTAATCCATGGACATAAAACGTGACTGATGATGGCGAAAAGGGGCATAACTTTTGCAAAATCTCAAGTGACTTGCTATCAAAGAATAGAACCTTGTATCCAAGAAATTATTCAAATAGTCCAGCCGATTTATTAAGTAGTCTCTTAAGTAAATATTACTCCCATTGCAAGCCCTCTATCTGTAGCATGCATCTAAGCAGATCAATAAACATGCAGCATTGCACATGTTTATAAAGAGACAGAGTATATAATAACTAGTGTCAGGCCGATTTATTAGAATCTGGAATCGAAAAATCAGAAGTGTTGGAGGTATCGGATCTGATATTTTTTGCCGATTTTCCAATGCCGAAAACGATTGTTTTAATTGGGTTTTTTTTGCTTGTTTTTCAATTGCTAGAACTAATGACAAAACGATAAAAATTTATTGATTTTAAACTACCAGTAAAACTAAAATCTATAGATCATCCCTCCACAAGTGTATTTTTACATTTGTGAAAAATATATGCACATATTACATGGGTTTTTACGGTAATCCGAAAAAAAACAAACAACAGCTTCATAACTAAATATTTAGAGATTTAAAAAGAATTGGAATCAGTAATTGTACCGGAATTGGGGAAAAATATTGGAATCGTCCCATCACTAGTAATAACCAAGGGAAATGAATAAAACATTATTTTTTCTAATCTGTTTAAAAGTTATCAAGACTCACCACCGAGAATTCATAGAATATTCATTTATTTAAAATACAAAGTGTTAAAAATGTTTGAGACTTCGGGTGGACTAAGTCCAGTGAATGAAACTAACTTTTTAAAAATACAAAGTAGCAAGAAAATATATATTACCCATAACCAATGAATGAAACATTCACTTTTCAACTCATCTATTCTATTGTTGCATCCGTCACTTGATAATACTAACTTTTCTTGAATCAGCTGTTTGTTTCCACAAAGGTAACATTTTAACTGCAATATTAACATTTTCAGTTTTCATAAAAAACTGCCATGAGAAGGAAAAGGAAGGTAAGGTAAGGCAAGATAGAGAGAGAGAAAAAACAGAAAAAGAGAAAATAAAAGAGAAAGAGATAACATCCAGCCAAATAGGTTCTAGCGCTTTGGCAGAAATCAGCTTTTTTCTTATAAAAAAGCTGATTTGACCAAAAAGCAGAGAACTCACATTCACAGACGTCTCTAGCAATTTAAGCGGAAATCCACTTTTGTCTGCTTTGTTTTACAAAGCAGACAACTGACATCCCTGGTCACACCATTACAACATCAAGAGATGTAATTCACGGTATCCTATACCAATATTTGCCAACCTTTTGACCATTAAATGTAAAACTTTTAATTTGGCAAACCACAAATATTAATTTATAATATATAATAATTGAAAACTTTATTAATATAAAATGCACCCATTAAAAGTAACAGATTTATAGTGTAATTATTTAAATAAAACAAATTGAAAACTGAAAATTCATTCAAGCATTACACATGGTATTTGTTTTTAATTGTTTTGTGGAATTTTACCTACAATGAGGTCACTACAAGACAGAGACTTGTGTTTATTTCAAGTCGAGACCAGTGCAGTTTTTATTGAAGTGACTGATATAAATGTCTTAACTGAATTGAGTTTAATTTGTATGTGTATGAGAAAATGATCAGACATACTTCACATGATAATTGTAAATTGAGATTTTGTTCTTAATATGTCACACACAGCATAAAATAACGTTTCTCACAATGGATTTACATGGGACCGGATTTTGTAGAAAATGATTATTCTCATGTTTCACAAGAATAATGTTCCTCACTTTTATTTTACATTTTACTTCTTGCTTTCTTTTTTGTTTCATTTTACTTCAGTCGAAGTGTGTATTTGCATGTGTGTCGTTAAAGTAGCTTTCCATGAAAATGATACTCCACATGCTCCACAAGAATAAGGTTTCTCTCCAGTGTGTATTCGGGCATGTTTGGTTAAATTAGATTTTAATGTAAATGCAGTGCTACATACTTCACAAACATGAGGTTTCTCCCCAGTGTGTATTCGTACATGTTCTTTCAACTTATATTTAGTTTTAAATGATGAATCACACACTTCACAAGAAAAAGGTTTCTCATCAGAGTGTGTTAGCATGTGTATTTTTAAATTTCCTTTTCCAAAAAATGATGACCCGCATACACTACAAGAATAAGGTTTCTCACCAGAATGTGTTCTCATGTGTATTTGTAAATTTGACTTCTGTGAAAAAGATGAACCACACAATTCACAGGAATAAGGTTTTTCCCCAGTGTGTGTTCTCATGTGAACTATGTATTGAGATTTCTTTTTAAATAACGAGTCACACATATCACATGAAAAACATTTCCCTCCATGTGCACTCATGTGTAATATAAAATCAGATTTTGTGGATAATAATAATTCACATGTTTCACAATAATAACTTTGTTCTCGGGTGTGAATTTGCAAGTGTGTATTTAAAGTAGACTGACATGAAAATAATGATCCACACACGTCACACGAATAAGGTTTCTCTTCAGCATGTATTCGAATGTGTTTGATCAAAGCTGATTTAGATGAAAAAGATGATTCACACACTTCACACGAATAAGGTTTCTCTCCAGTGTGTATACGTAGGTGTTCTTTTAAATGCCTTTCTATTTTAAATGATGAGTCACACACTTCACAAGAAAAAGGTCTCTCTTCTGTATGTGTTCGCATGTGTATTTTTAAAGAAGATTTGTTTAAAAATGACGATTCACATACTTCACAAGGATAACGTTTTTTTCTGGTGTGAATTTGCATATGTGTCTTTAAAGAAGATTTACATGTAAAACATGATCTACACACTTCACATGAAAAAGGTTTCTCTCCAGCATGTATTCGACTGTGTTTGGTTAAATAAGATTTTGATGTAAATGCAGAAAGACATATGTCACAAACATGAGGTTTGTCTTCAGCGTGTATACGTAAGTGTTCGTTCAAATTACCCTTTGTTTTAAATGATGACTTACACACATCACAAGAAAAAGGCCTTTCTCCTGTATGTGTTCGCATGTGTATTTTAAAAAAGGATTTGTATGAAAATGACGACCCACACACTTTACAAGGAAAACGTTTCTGCACTCCAGCATTTGTTTTCATTTTGATTTTACCAGCAAACTCTAAAAGAATATTCTTTCTATTCACTATCTGCATGCAGGATACTTCCACTCTTCTTGTTTGTTAGTTTACCCTGGAAATGAAAAAACATTTTATTTAATATATGTAAATAATGAGTCTGCATGTAGAGAAAAGTAGATAGGATGTCATTATTTGATGAAATAAAAGCATATTGGAAAAATTGAAGTGCCTGCCTTCTTATTTTTCAACCACCAAATTCCGGCTAATGTTTTTTTTACAAATTTTTTAATCATTTTTATGCAAATAGAATGTTTCAAAGTTTAGTTTCACTTAATTGCTATTTAGGTCGATTTTTTTAAATCTGACAAGTATATTGAAGTATACTGTAAAATGTGTTAGTAAATAAAAAAGGTTTTATTTAACAAATGAAACAATTTAAAAACATGTATTTTAGAAAAATTGAAGCACTCATTTTTCAACCATGCAATGTTTGCTAATGTTTTTAAAGGATTCTTTGATCAGTTTCATGTAAACAAAACATTTCTGTTAATTCACAGCTACTGATTCATTTATGAATTTATTTATTCATAAAATGCAGACTCACAAACATAATGTGTCTCTTTTTTTCAATTTTCTTATCTTTTTGATTTTGCTGGGATGGGGCATCCTACCCGATGCCAAACATACACCTGCTATTTCAGAGACCCCAACCGAGAGATCTTTTTAAGATTCTAAGATTTTAAGCACAAGTGTTTGTATTTCTCTTTCACTTGGTTCACCGGGTATATTCACCAGGTAGTTTTTAAAATTATTTTTCATGATCCTGGTTGTTCCTATAATTACTGGAATGATGGAGATCTTCCTCAGATTCCAGTTTCTTTTAAGGTTGTACATAAGACCTTGGTATTTCGTTATCTTCTCCCTCTCAGCTCTGTTTTAGCCATCATCATTAAGGACACCGACTCTCTGGTGTGTATACGTATGTGTTCTTTTCAATTCATTTTTTGTTTTATATGATGACTCACATACTTTACAAAAAATCGTTTCTCTCTTTTTTTTGTCATTTTGCTTCAGTGTAAGTTCTCAGAAATCAAGGTGTCCCTTTCTGGGGCTTACACTTGATTTCTATATGAGATACATAGATATTCAGGTGTTCAATCAAGATTCTCCTCTACCTCTCAAATGTTGAGTTAGCAATGAAGTGAAGAACATTACATTTTTTCTCCCCAATTAACCAGTTAACTATGTTATAGTATATCTATTTTTCAGCCGATGTCTACTCCAACCTTCTTTATGTGTATTTTTCCATACTCAGGAATCTTTATATTGAACCCGAAAATCGATACAGAATCTCAAAATAACACATTTATTTAATTCATGGGGGTAGATTGTTCTCATTCCGTCAGTCAAAGAAGGGTCCAAGTATTAACTATATTTATTTTATTCTTAGTATTGCCTGTAGTAAAAACTTATTTAAAACTGATCATTAATCAACACCATTATCCGTTGTCTCTTCAGGCGATACGAACTATAAAAAAAAATACTTTACACATCTACCTGGTCATGGCGGATAGAACGAGAACATTGTACACCCATGGATTAAATAAAAGATTCAGTTCAAAATTTCGCATGGATTCCGAAGTTTGAAAAATGTAACAGCCGAAACCCTGTGAAAATAGCAACCAAGGTGAGAATAGTAATTCGAATAATCCAAATAATGTGTTAAGTATTTGTTTGTTTCGTTTCGTCTAGGATTCCCGGACAAGTATTCATCTGGTCTGGTTGAGTATCTAGCTAGGTACTGTTACTTGAGATAACATCACTAGGACAGGGTGCACTATTCCTCGTATGAGCCAGTGTATAGTTGTGTCGAGGCGATCTTATTTGGGCTTTGAATACTATGTTATTTTAACTGGTCAGGATTTACTTGTAGGATGAAGTATCCTCATGTCAGGTTGTCCTGACAAACTCTTGTACAGAGAGACTGAAGACAGTCAAAGATGGTGTCTAGTAGGTAATTCAAACTCTCCTCTCTTGTTTTCATTTTACTTCAGTAAGTTTTCAGAAATCAAGGGCTAGCACTTATGTGTTCGCATGTGTATTTTTATTCTAGATGTGTATGAAAATAACGACCCACATGCTTTGCAGGGAAAATGTTGCTTCACTTCTGCATTAATTTTGATTTTATCAGCAAACTTTAAAAGAATGCACTTTTTACAAAACTATCTC
Source organism: Sepiola atlantica (assembly GCA_963556195.1). NCBI lineage: Eukaryota > Metazoa > Mollusca > Cephalopoda > Sepiida > Sepiolidae > Sepiola > Sepiola atlantica. The sequence continues at coordinate 96,806,441 of OY744525.1, read as the reverse complement.
TATGTAGGATATTTCCACTCTTGTCGTTTGTTAGTTTTCCCTGTAAATAAAAATGATTTTATTTGAAAAATAAAACAATTTAAAAAAATTAGATATATATATAAGAAAAATTCAAGTGCCTATCTTCTTATTTTTCAACCATCCAAAGTCTGCTAATTATATTTTACAAATTTTTCATCATTTTTTGTTAATTCACAAAAATCAGCTAATTTTCAGTATGCGACTTAATCATTTATAAATTAATTCATTCATAAAATTGGTTTCACATGATATACATTAGCAAAATTATGCTTCATATAATTACATTTTTGAGTGATATGATGTCACTCCAAAATGTAATTTTATGAAATTTAAAAAAATGTCTTATAGCACTTCAGAAAAACTATTATCAGCTAAAAATTAAAAGAAAATGCTGACATATTCTGACAAAAAGTGTTCTGAATCAGAAAATAAGAAATGCAATTAAAATAAAATATTTTTTGGAAAGTTTTTATATTAAAGGATTAGCTGTATTTACCCGGTGTTGCTCGGGATGCAATGAAGTCATTTATTTTTTAATTTCTATTCGATTTCACATCTTTTAAACTTATACAGAAAAACAAATACAATTTTAGTTGTAAGAGAAGGAAGTCTCTATATTTTTTAATAAAAATAAGTTATTCCCCTTACGATTTTGCTTTTTTTTCGAACGTTGCCATTTTTCTAGTTGTCAAGGCATGGCTACATAATTAAAACAAACGTAGTGAAGTATGTTATTATGGTACCAATAACATGATACAACAAGAAAACATGACAATTCGTCAGAATCAAAAATTGGTGTCAGATTAAATGCTATTTAGGTCCAACATTTGAAATCTGACAAGATAACTTTACATTAAAATATACTGTTAAATGTAAATGTTTTCCAGGAAATAATGGATTACATGAGATGTGTGTCAAGTTCTTTGCATTCGTTATTGTAAGAAATGCATGTCATATGACCAGTTGCACATAACAAAAAGGTCTCAGTCAGGAGGATAAGGTCAAAGAGCAGGGAACTATTATTTTTTGTATTCATCCTTTTTGGAAGGAAGGGTGAATCCAAAACCACTTCACTCATAATAATTTACGGACAACAAAATAGCAAAAATGAAGACTTTCTTAAACAGGGTCAATATTATTGTCATACATATATAAAAAATTTAAAATATGAAATCTAAAATTAAAAAAAACTTTCTTAAGTCATCTGATATATCAAAACAACTTTTATTGCGTTACCGATCCTCATATTAATGATAAATAATAACAAGAAACGATTTTCAGAGCATTATCGATTCTCTTGATAATGATAAATTCTCTTATATTTTGTGGTAGTCAAAAAAATACAGCCGAGCCATGTTTTTCTTTAGATGAATCTGTAAATATAGACCATATCTTGCTTCCATTCAGTATATGCTTCTTCATTTGGCAAATTAAATGCGTTTTAACATTTGCTGAACACGATAATTTCTAATCACACAAAAGACAGCTTTTACTATCAATGTTAGTTTAGTTAGCACATGAATCCAATCATAGACACATGTCCGTTTGTCTAAACTGCCATCTTTGTTTTCCCAGTAAATAACAACCAGCACCACTCTAAAAACTTTTCACAAAGGAACAGTACTCTTATATCCTAATACAAAGGGAGATAACTCAACATTATCAATCCTCATAATACTGATAAATTGTACTTATTTTAAAATTTACTGCAGTTTCACGATATTACCGATCCTCAGAGCTACAAATTTTACTTAGTAAACACTTTCCTGCAGTTTGAAGACATGCATTTTTTTTCATGTGTCAATCAGACATCTTTCATCAAATTACAATTCTGAAATAAAAATCTTAGTTTCGATATGTTAAACGTATACGGATTGGTAGAGAATTTAATTCTACTATAAATTATTTTTTGTTATTATTTTTATTTTTTTGTTTACGAGTTCTCGAATGTTAACTATTTTGTACGGGTTAATGATGAGTTTGAAGGTGTTAACAGTTTCTTCAAAGATTTGAATAAAATTAGTGCATAGGCGATAATATATGTATTTTTTCAAGATTATGGCATTAAGAACGTTTTGAAGTTAAAATCAATTTAGTATTATGTAGTGTTACGACTGGGTGCTCCCAGACACTTTATCACATCGCAAAGAAATTATGTGATGGGAATGGAATCCATAAAAATTTGGTTAAAAAAAATATGGTTTTCTCAGGTTCGAGTATTTACGTAAATGACAATCAAGGGTGGGTGCGAATAACAAACAAGAAATTTGTAAATACATGTAACATTTATTGAAGTAACAAATGAATTGTTATAAGATAAACAGGACTGAACTAAAAACAAAGAAAAAATAAATGGTTGGCAGCATATACATTGTATTTTCTTGTAATAAAAGAAATGGCACTTATCTGAATAGAACACTTTTACTCTGGTTTTGATTTCTCTATTTTTTTTGTTTTGTTTGTTTGTTTGTTTGTTTTGTTTCGTTTCATATAAGAAATGTTATTTGGTTTTCAATATCAATTTTGCAGTTTCAGATTTTCTTACAGCAGGGCTTTATGGTTTTCTCCGAAATTATCTTGGGTCTTTTCACCTGAACTAATAACTTCAGAATTTCGTTGTTTACCAACATTGGATTCAAACGAGCATGCCTCATAATATTCGAGTTTAAGCATCTCTTTCTAATTATTGGTCATATAGCCGTTTGCATTGATCTTCAACAAATAGGTTAAAAGCTTGAATCTTATAGTAGAGAATTTTATTTTTACACCGTTCTTTGGCGAAAATCTCTGCGAAACTGAAACTCGTATTTACTTTTCAATCTAGCATCCTTCAGTTTTTTTTTTCGTTATCCTTTTCTGTGTTCTGTCTATCTCAAAACGCTGCCTGCTTTTTTTGAACGAAGGGCTGCTGTTTGCAGTATAGGCTTATCACTGGAGTAAGGGGGTTATGCTGTATGCTGATTATAAGGGAGGAAGGGGGGTTAAATTATCGTAAGATCAAATAAGTTTTTTGTGTCTGTGCACGCTTTTGTTTTGTTTTAGATATTTGCATTTTCTTTATGCTATATTTTCTAATGCGTGTTTGTATGTCACAGTAGTAATAAGAGAAAAAAGACATTTTAATACTTTTTTCGTCTTGAGCAATACCAAAAAAACATGGCAACATCAGCTAAATTAACTATTTTCGGTTCCTTTTTGTTAAAATCTCATTTATTATTCTAGCATGTTTTACACATTTCCAACGTGTTTTCTTCAGATTACATGCATCATACTGAATAAATTTCAACACGAAATAGTTCTTCATTTGATAATATTTAAAAACAACAACAACATAAACCCATTTGGGGGCAATGGTCTAGGATGGCATCCCCCAACATAATGCCCTGAAAATTGTGTATAGGTGATGTAAATGGTTTTGTTGTTGTTGTGTTGTTAAATAATATTTAATAAATATGTGCAAAAATGGCTGTGACTTATACAGACTATGGGTATTAAAACAGGCTTATCATAATCATTTTAATTAGTTTCTATTTAAATTTTGATTGTGTTTGAAAGATAAAAGCAAAATTTAATCCATAAAAATCAAATGTAATTTTACGTGTGAAAATAAATTTTAAAATAAAATCTGTTTTCACGTCGGCTAAAAAATAACCAAAGAAAAATCATTGAAATTGAAATCTTAAGAAATTCACTAAAAAAATCTCTTTCAAAGATAACTATCAATTCTCTGTAACTATTTCAAAGATAATTAGTAAATTAAAGTCTTAAGACACTGTACATGTACATAAATGTACGTATTTCATAATCATCCAAAAAATGTCAGAGTAATAATAAAATACTTAATGATGAAATGTAAACAAGATTATTAGCGACATTCAAAGATTATATGGGCGATCATGATCGTTATAATATATTTTTACTTTTATAAAGAAGATATGGTTTATAGAAATTGTATAAATATTATATTATATTTTCTTTAATTTTTTACTCATTAATGCTATTTAATATTTAGAGTTTATTTCCAATGTGATATTAACATTCTTTAAATATCGACCAATATATTTTAGTTTTAACCTTTTCATTTTGTTTTAAACAAGTCTTTTTTGTATAAAAAATGTTCAAAGTTTATTTTGTATCAAAAACTTTCTTTTTGTATGTAATAAAACTTGTTACATCATAAAAATATTTTGGTGCATGAAAAAACAATATGGCCACCAGCGATTAAAAGATTGAATTAAAATTCTATTCTCAAAACTTTAAAAAGTTAATTAGAATTTTTTTTCAGAACAAGAAATACAATTAAGACCAACAATCAATTTTATCCAAAATTTGAGCAAAATAGACGAAATTAAAACGAGGTTGCTTACATTTCTTTGTCATATAAACACACGCTGTTTTTAAAAAATATCTATTTTGCACATACCTAATATTTAACGAGGAACCATTTCGAGTAAAAATCAATGTATTATTATTACCTATATAATCGAAAGAAAAACATGTAGAGTCTGAACAGCTACAATATAGACACGAACAGATCGGCAGTACGGCCTAACAAAGGCCACCATTGTCTGCTTTAAACAAAAAGTGTATTAAAACATTGGGCATTTTTAACGACAGCTAACAGAACGAAAAAGAGGTAAAAACAAAACAAATATACAACAAATAAATGTTACTATAGCCAATAAAAGTTACTTTTCTACATACCTGGATCATCACTTTTGTGTTTATAAGTATTTTTAAATGCTTTTTATTATACGTCAAAAGTTAATTCCTTTCAAGAGCTGTTGAATTTTCTCAGGCAAGATGGCCGCCGACAACACGAGAGTCAGACTTTTTTCGTTGTCTTCTTTCCAATTCGCTGTTTTTTAGAACACTTTTTCAAAACTATTTTACTTTTTTTTAACATGAACGGGGGGATATTTTACTTTGTCCTTCAATTTTTTTTTGATGGGGAGGGTTCAAGGGGTGTCTTTTTTCCCCTATTACTATGTATTAATACATTATTTTTACTCAAAATTTAATATTATTAAAAAAAAAAACAATATAAAACCATTTTGATTGCCTATACACATTTTTTATTGCATTCTGTTTACACCTTTAAACTCATCATTTGCCTTTGTACGTCATCCGGCAAGGATAATTATTTTTACAAAAGGCATTTTTTATTATAAGTACATGCAAAAATGTCAGTGTCTTGTGGAGACTGATTATTAAAAAGTGCTTATCATCAAGTTTTTAATTAGTTTTCGTGTAAACTTTGATTGTGTTTGAAAGATAAAAGCCTAAACTTAATCTCTAAAAGGAAAAAATGTATATTTACGTGTGAAAAAAATTATAATGAAAAATGTTATCACGACGACACAAAAAACAAAAATTCAGTGAATTTTGAACTTTGAAGAAATTACTTTTAAAAATCCCTTGAAATATAAATATCAGTTTTCTGGAAGTATTTCAAAGATAACTATTAAATTGAAGCCATAAGATACTGAATCAAAACAAAAGTTTCCTACTGTTTACTAACAATTACCTAAATTATCCCCCCAAAAGTCATAATTTAGTCAAATCCGGCATTCAGTCAATCAGTAAACTAAGTCGCTATCGCTATGCAGAATATATGGAAGACAAAAATTGTAATATTTCTGTTTATAATTCTTAAATTTATATAGAAAAATAGTTTTTTAATAGTTTATAGAAATTGAAAATTATTATACTTTAATTTCTTTATTTATTTTAAGGTTATACAGAAATTTAATTAATTTAAGTATCTTTATTTTGTTGTAATAAAAAAGGAAATGCTTATTTAATTAAAATATTTGTGATTGTACACAATTAAGATTTTATTTATTTTTATCTCAAAATATTCATATTTAACTTGGTATTAGTTTTTAATTCAATAATACTCTGAAATTATTGATGACGTCTGTTTACCAATGTTTTTCCTTAGAATTTGAAATAAAACTTTTAAAAATGTTGTTAAAAATTATTTTTACGTTACGAACTGCGTCAATTTCATCAATTTTTTTACATTATTAAAAGCTTTAGCAATTACATTACTCGATTTATTCTTAACGTGTCGTAACGATAAATTACATTAATTCTTTTAAAATACAACTAAAAGTTTATTTTTTTAATTTTAAGTGTGAAAAAGTAAAGTAAAGTCAATGATTACACTGACAATTTATTCAGTGAAAAAAAAAGGTAAAACTATTATTTATTAATAGAATTCAAATTTGAAAGAAAATGATTATTTAATAAATAATCATTTTCTTTTAAATTGGAATTATATATTATTCATAAATAACTGTTTTAACTTTCTAAACAATATTTAATAAATATTATTTAAAAAGCTAAAACAATTGTATTTTAAATATTATTTATTAATGAAAAATGAGAAAAACAAATACAAACTTACGTTTTAATTTTTTCTAAATAATTGACGATGAATTGTGAAATTAACGAAATCATTGAATCTCTGAAAATAAAATTCAGAGGACGGTGAGGTGGTAAGTGGAGGGCTAATCACACCTGTTTATTACAGAACTGGGTATCCATACCTCTCTAAGTCAATCATTAGTAGAAATTATCCCATTTTTTAAATCTTTTTTTTTCGTTATAACCCTGATTCTCAATTTTTTCAATTTTTTGTTTATTTTCAAGATTATAAAAAAAAATTATTACGCTGACGATGACACGTTCATGCACGAAAGGGGAAATATAATAATATCGCATTTTACATTTTCCCAGAAACTCTTATCAGTAAAATCATATAAAACATTTTTTGCAATTATATTATTTTTTTGGTAAAAAACAATGCTTTCTTCAGTGATAATATCGCTAATTCAAGAAATAAATTTTTATTTAAGTTATAATGATTTTATTATCAGGGAATTGAGGGGCTTTTCTCGTAATATATAAGAAATATTTAAAAAATAATAATAATTGTTAATATCTAAAGTTCTTTATTTTCCTTTAAACAATTCTTAATTCATGTTTTTATCAATACTTAAAAATATAACTTTTGTAAAGTTGTATTTTATTTTAAAAAATAATACATTTTCAGTAAGATTTAAAAAAATAAATGGGTTCATTATATTCCGTGATTGTTGATTAATAAATACTGAAAAATAAATGGGTTCATTATATTCCGTGATTGTTGATTAATAAATACTGAAAACTTCATTAAAATTGGTTGATTTCCTGAATTTTGGAGAATTTTTAAGTGAAGGGGTCAAAATGTTTTTACATTTTGGGGATCGGCTTATTGGTTTTGCACGTAGCTAATTAACCCTGACATACATTCATTGGCTGAAGTATATTTTAGGGTAAAAAAACTCATAACACTATCAAAAATTAATATTTTTAAAAACCAATTTCATAGTGAATCATATTCCATGTAAAATGTTTTTTTTAAATTCAAGAAAAAAAAAATATTTTGGGAAAAGATTTTTTGAACAAGTTTTAAAATTTTTTTTCTAAAATTAGCACTTATATGAACAAGTAAAAATAGATTTAATAACATATTACAGTTTTTATATTAGGTAAACGAAAATTGAGACGACAGTGCGGAACGAGTATTATTTACTCCTCTTCAGGAGTTAGGCACAAGGTCAGTTTTATCCTACTCCCACAAGTAAGATGTGACCCAAGGTCGGGTCGGAAAGTGGGGGTTGAAAAGCCAGCGCCCGAGAGGTGAGCACTCTGACCATCAAAAATTGCCTGGACAGCCCCGTCGGCATTCCCCGGTAGGGGCGCCTCAGGCAGTAAGCAATAAACTTACTCCTCCCCAAAGAGGGGAGGCGAAGCCTGGGAGGGTGGACCTCCTAGAACTGCACAGGACAGACCCATAGACTGACGTAAATCAAGCCCTGAAGGACAAGACAATACCAGTCTATGGGGTGCAGTATCCATCGGAACGGATACGACACTTTGATCTTAGCCAAAAGGCCAAGAACGAGTTTTATTTACTCCTCCCCAGAAGTTAGGCACAAGGCCAGTTTTATCTTACTCCCACAAGTAGGATGTGACCCAAGATCGGGTCGAGAAAGTGGGGTTTGAAAAGTCAGCGCTCGAGAGGTGAGCACTCTGGCCATTTAAAAATTGCCTGGGCAGCCCCGTCGGCATTCCCCGATAGGGGCGCCTCAGGTAGTAAGCAATAAACTTACTCCTCCCCAAAGAGGGGAGGCGAAGCCTGGAAGGGTGGACCTCCTAGAACTGCACAGGACAGGCATGCAGTATCCATCGGAACAGATACTACACTTTGATCTTAGCCAAAAGGCCAAGAACGAATATTATTTACTCCTCTCCAGGAGTTAGGCACAAGGCCAGTTTTATCCTACTCCCACAAGTAAGATGTGACCCAAGGTCGGGTCGGAAAGTGGGGGTTGAAAAGCCAGCGCCCGAGAGGTGAGCACTCTGACCATCAAAAATTGCCTGGGCAGCCCCGTCGGCATTCCCCGGTAGGGGCGCCTCAGGCAGTAAGCAATAAACTTACTCCTCCCCAAAGAGGGGAGGCGAAGCCTGGGAGGGTGGACCTCCTAGAACTGCACAGGACAGACCCATAGACAGGCGTAAATCAAGCCCCGAAGGCCAAGACAATACCAGTTCATGGGGTGAAGTATCCATCGGAACAGATACTACACTTTGATCTCGAACGAGTGAAGCCTTGTTCCACACCTATCTATACGAGCACGCCTGGCGATGGAGTATGCGTGGTATGGACGTATTTGCGACATTGATAGTATCTGGAGAGAATATCACAAGCAAAAACTGTAATATGTTATTAAATGTATTTTTACTTGTTCATATAAGTGCTAATCTTAGAAAAAAAATTTTAAAACTTGTTCAAAATTTTTTGTTGAAAATAAAAATTTTTTAACATTTTTTTTTTTATCAAATATGATTCACTATGGTGTCTTCTGAAGAAATTTTCAAAAAAAAATTAATTTTTGACAGTGCTATGAGCTTTTTTCACCCTATTTATTATTATTATTATTATTATTATTATTAACAGTAAATTATGGACATAGATGAAGAAAGCAAGCATGGAATTTCCATCGGGTCGAGCTCGAGTAAATAATTATAAGAATATTACAACATACTCTTACTTTAAAAATGAGTTTCTAATAGAATGCCGTGAAAACAATTGAAGTGTTACTTAAACTTACCTTTATTTGTTAATTTCTTTTAGCATTTATGTATTCTTCACAAGGAGGAAAATAATAAGATGTCAATATTAGTTTACTTCGCAAAAGATTTTAGATTAAATTAAACAGTGAATTCGTAGACATTTTGTCCTGGTTTTAAGTAACTCGATTGGAAGAGTCGACAAGGGAGATAATCGGTTATTGATTAAATATATTTTAATAAAAGACTTAAAAATATAAATTAGAAGATTTTTTTAATGCTCATCTGTTAAGTTATAATTGTTGGGGTATTACCCCACCCCTCACAAAACCAAAAAGAAGTGATATTCTATTTTTAAGGCGATTTTCATGGTGTTCACATATAAATTTAACATAAAATGATCCGCCATTTTCGGGCTATTCTAGCATTTTAGGACAATTAACAAATTACATTTTTTATTATTATTTGCTACAAGGGACAAATTCAGTGCGTTTGAGGTGGGGGGAGGGCAGAGGAGATCTACTTTTTTCGGCGATTATGTCTGGTTTTACGAGGGTTTCTTTGGTGTCGCTTGCCACTCGGGCTTAGGGTTTAGCAATTTTTTTAGTTTTTTCCTCGTAGATAGGTGCACAATAAAAATGGCACCGAAAAATATGGCACATGTAAAAATGGCACAAGTGAATAAGCATGAAAATAATGACACAAAGAAAGAACAATTCGTTAATAAAAAATTAGGACCGTTCGATTTTTCTAAGTTTGGAGAGGCTAGGCCCCGTCCTCTATATTTTTAATAGGGACTAAGCCCCACCACTCCGTATTTTAAATAAATTTTTGAAAAAATGTATTTGTTGCGACTGGGACTGACGGTTGGTGACAGGGTTTTTTGGTAGAGGATGCAATTTCCACTCTGACTTAGGGTTAGTGGTGAGAAAAGATTTTTCGGGGGGGGGGGGGCGAGGTGCCACCCAGACCTAGGGTTAGTGGTAGGGTTAAGGGTATTGAGGAGGGGCGGCTGTTGCCATCCTGACTTAGGGTAATGTTAGGGTTAAGGGAGGTTTTTTGGGGGGTGGGGGAGCTGTTACACCCGGACTTAGGGTTAGTGGTAGGTTTAAGGAAGAGTTTTTTGGGAGGGCTGTTGCCAGCCAGATTTAGATTTAGTAAAAATAAAATATGAATATATGACCTTAAAACGCTATTTGATTAGACAATGGTCCGGAAATGGGTGATCATTTTACGGTAAATTTATATGCCAAACTGATCACCAACTCTAAATTATAAAATAGGTGTTTCTTTTCCCAAAAGTTTTTCAGAGTGTTCACACGTAATCGCCTAAAAAGTAGAATCTCATTTATTTTTTTGAAGAGGGGGGGGGAGTAGAAGAGGGTCGCTATCTACTTTTAAATGTAAATATAATTTTCTTTTTAATTTGACAAACTTCTTCATGCTTTAGCTTTGCGTATTGTATTCAAAATTTTTATAAACTCATTGTGAGATTATCGTCTATATTTTTCCTATTCATCCACTAGTGCCATTTTTACCTGTGCAATTATTGCCTACATTATTACAGATGAACAACCTCCCTAAAAAGAAATAGAACAAAAACGCACAAAATTTATCTTCCATAGGAAAATGAATTTTGTGCTGCCCTAAAAAGCTAGAATGGCTCGGAAATACAGAATGGTTTTACGTTAAATTTATATGCAAAACTGATTTAACGAATGGTGCTCATCTACAAATTTACCAATTTTTTTGTTAAATTTGTAAATTCGAGTTCAACTGAAAATAAAAATAAAATTCTATTTTGGATGGGGGGGGGGGGTGAAATATCTCTATTGATGAGTCCCCTCATTCAATAAATTTAAATAGGAAAGTGAAACATTAACTAATAAAAATGTAAGTTCAACATGAAGATTTCTAACCCTAACCCAATGCCATATCTGCAGAAGATCGGAGGTTGAAGCGGCCGAAACTTTGTGAGACATCCAAGATGAGAACATCCAAGATGAGAACACGAGTCCAAATCATCCAAATAACACAAGTCATCCTTCGTGCAGCAATTGAACTTCAACTCTGCATTTTGTTACAAAGGATATGCTGCATTTCGCACGTTCTAATGCTGACATAATTCTGCACACTAACGATGGCTTTTGTATGTAAGACAAAAGTGTAAATGATAAGCCTCTACTGAAGTGCGGAAATAAAGAATTGAAAGAACTGATGTAAACTATGTCTTTGGGTTGCTTTTTACATGGACTTTGGAATTGAACTAATATAATATATATGCTCTGAATTTTGAAATAAATCTTCATTGAGCTTGTATTTGGTAATTTTCAGATACTGTAAGGAATATAAATTACTTTATTACTTCCTTTACTGTGACACTGTTTTAACTCTCGTCAACCTACACCCAACCGTGTAGGTTATTCAAATGAATATATTATTTGTTATTTACAAAAGGGTCTTCCTTTTATTTAACGTTCCGTTATCTTACAAAATATTATAGGAGTTGATCTCACAGTCCATGCGAAGACCAAGTCTCTATACCCTGATCAGTGAACTTATTCTGATTGAATTCGAAAATAAAATTTCCACAGTATTAATGCCCTATCAAATTAATCCAACAACTTGAATATTGAAAGGATCTGTAGCAGTTACATAATTTAGATCTGTTGTCTTTTGCACTTGCATGTTATCACTCGTGGAGTGATTCGTATGTAGTTTGGTAAGAAAACACTGGCATGCTCTCACTCGCGTAGAACACTGCGCTGCTATTTCCATTTCTGCCCAAACCGTTTCCCTTCTATTTGCAAGCAGTTCTTTTTGAGGCGTCACCGAGACAAGTTGTATATCTCTCTTCTCGCCTCTAGCCATTTCTATAGTACATCGTGGATTAATTGCATATTTACAATATATATATATATATATATATATACACACACACATTATGTTACAAAAAGATGCTTATGAACAACATCCTAATACAGCGCTGCTCCATAGTCGTTGCGACTGACGGATGCCAACACATAACACATTATGGTACTTTTGAACTTTCTTGACTGGAGGAATTTCGTTCCAGTTAATTTTGTTTTTTCTATAACCTATCCCTACGGTGTTACCGTAAAAAAATAAGACCGTAACGAGGATTTTTTTTTTATATATACATTTTTAGAGTAAAACTCTCTGCTTACCCCCCCCCCCCCGATAAAAAACGGGATTCTGTATTTATTAGGTGATTACCTGTGAACATCCTGAAAAACTTGTCGACGAAGGAGTGTAGCATTTCCTCCTTTTCTCAATACATTTACACACACAAGAAAAACAACAAAAGAAAACTCCAATTAATTTAGAATTTGGAATGGGGGATCAGTTTCGTATATAACTTCAACGTAAATAAGCCCCCATTTCAGGGACATTCTAGCGTTTTAGGGCATGAACATTTTTTACCACTAACCCAAGTGGTTTCTAATTATGTTTAGATTAAGTTAAACGTTTTCAAAAATAATTTATTGGAATTTTTAAAAAAATCATTGGAGAGGGTGAAATGCTATATCACTACAATTTTTTTAATTTTTAAACGCATTTTATCAAATATGTTCAGAATCGTTTTTTAATACACACTCACTTACATACTCACCCCTGAGTATATATAAATATATTGTGAAGATATTTGATAAAATGCGTTTAAAAATAAAAATAAATGTAGTGATATAGCATTTCACCGGCTCCCTTCAGCTTATGTTGTCACCTCCGAGGTGACAACATAAGCTGAAGAGAGCCGGATGGCTAAGTCCTTCTGAGCTTGAAACCGACGGTACTAATGTTGTACTAATTTTTCTGTACCAAAAAATAAATAAATATTACGCTCTTAATTTTAATTCTCAATTAATCGAGCACTCTGCTGGGAATTTTCCTACTATATTACAAAAGAAGTTATATATAAAAATAATTCCCACTACATAAATCTATTCTATTGTAACCAAATGCATCCAAACTTTAAATTGGATGAAAAAGCTCTTAAAATATAATACATCGCTATATATCCCCCACCAATTCTGATGATAAAATACGAGTTATCATTTATTATAAAAAAATGAAAACATCAAACCATGTTGTTAAAAATAACACTTCTCAAACCCAAAATACATTAGGAAGAACCAATGTAATATATCAGTTCCAATGCCCTATGGGAGAATGTATCTCCGACAACAATAAAAAAAACAACTAATTCTTACATAGGTTTCACTTCCACAACACTATCCTGAAGACTCACTCTACATCTCTCTGACACTAGCTCTATATGCCAACACATAAAAAAAAAACATAATTGCACCCCTCCCAATATAGAAACAACCTTGTTAACAATACCAAAATAATACACCACGATACCAATATCAAAAAATTAAAAATACTCGAAGCCCTCTACATAAAAACTAAACATCCCACAATTAATAATGTCAATTATGAAACTAGTCGCAACATTTTAAAGTGTCTAGCATAATACATTAATTAACATTACCAAATTCTTAGCCATTAGGTAGTTATGCGTTTGAATTGTATGCACTTTATTTAACGTCATCAATTTCTTAACGGTTTAAACAGTCAAACTTTTAAATCTCTCATATGTGTAGAACGCCATCACGCTCTCATGTACATTTCAACTTTACAGACGCTTTTTCAAGTTATAAACTACTCGCCGTTATAATTCAAAAATGAGCACAACAATAAAGTCATAATTTGTAAAGGCACTAAAACTAATACCGCCTGAAGATGATTTGACGATTCAAGTCAAAAGTACTTGCAAAAAAAGAAAAAAGAATGGAACAAGAAACCCATGGATCATATTTACATCAATTTGACCGAAACATTAGATGAACAATTCGGAAAATTGAAAAAATTAAAAAAAGTCGCATCAAACAAAACCACTCCGTGTTATTTAATAATGTTTTCCTAAATGAAAATATGCTGCCTAAATACACACACACACACACACACATATATATATATATATATATATAAACAAAGATTGCAACAGGGAACAAAGTGTAGTATCTGTTCTGATGCTTCACTTACTTTATTCTGTTATCGGACAATGAAGAAGTCCTTCTAGACTGAAGCAATTTTGGGGAGCTGGATTTCCCCACATTAACAAACTGATCTTGTGTCTAACTCTACCCTCGCGAGAAGGCAAGTAAACAGGAACAATTAATTTAAACACATATTAGAAAACAATGAAAGAACGAAAAATTATAAAATAAAGTTTTCAATTGATTTTAACAAAGATTTTTTTAAATAATTGTAAATAAAAATCAATTGTTAAAAAAAATGGCAATGTTCAAGTACGACTAACTCTAAGCAAAGTTGTTTCCAACCGGAAACGGTGTCCGTTCGAAATTGGTTCCGATAATAAAAACTTCCTGTTTTGGTTAGTTTTGTATTGAATTTTATTTTAAATAATTTATTAGACAAAAATAAATAATAACTGTTAAAATTTTATTTTAAATAATTTATTTGACAAAAATAAATAATCACAGTTACTAAAAATAAATAATCACAGTTACTGAAAATAAATAATCACAGAGGGAAAATAATAAAATAGGTTGTTTCAGAAATCATAGTACTGTTATTATATGGCCGAAGTAATTTACTTTTACTTGTCGACGCCAGAGAAACTCCTGCAGGTAGCTGTTGAAATGTGCTGCACTTGTACCTCGCATGGACCTGAATTTGTCCTTAGCATGACTCCATGAGCCTTCAATACGATTAGTGTGGATCGTATTGTCTACGGGCTCCACAAAATTTTACGTGTGGTTTACCACATCATCGTTAGGTAGGACATTGTAGGCCCTGCCAACCATTCCAACGTTTTCTTTTCTCCATTTGTGTCCATTAGTAACACTTGCAAGGAGATAGTGCGCAACCGACATTCATCTGCGGTTAGTACGTCTTGTACGATATAATTCATTATCATAAAATACAAAAGAAATTAAACCAGAAAATTTACTACCAGAAACTAGGAAAATTAAACTAAAAAATACCGGAAGTTGTTAAGTACGAAGTTTATTATCGGGTACGGATGGCGGCGTAACACCGTAGCAGCGCCGCAGAAACTGATCTTAGAGTTAGTCGTACTTGAACATTGCCAAAAAAATCTTTGTTAAAATAAAGTTTGAGAAAAATCTAAAATAAGTCCGCGGCGTTGCCTAGGAGATTTTTTGTTGATCCAAAAATTGTGTGTGTGTGCGTGCGTGTTAAGGTTCAATTGTAGTATACTTGAATAGATAATAAAAGGGACATTTTTTTGCTTTAACACCGGCAACTTCCTGAATATCCTTTACATTTTGTTTTGTCATAAAAAGTAATTCTCGGTAAGTTCCCGGCGCATATCTTGTGTTGCTTGTGTTAAACGTGGTCCTTTATATTTTAATCGGGCCCACGGGTCACATGTTAAGACTTGCGGTAGTCAGACGGCTTTGCATTAACACGATAAAAGGGAGAAAGAACAGGACACATTTGAATCACAGTTCATAAACATAAAATTAGAAAAAAGACTTAACAAAAAGCGAGATTATGCAAACAACAAGTGTTTATTAAATACAAAAAAGACAATAAAAGTTTTGCTCCGCTCTGGGGAGTTTTTGATATGGGGCTGGTTTAGATCAGAGTTATAGAAATTTACAAATAATGAAATTTAAAAAATAAGTAATTTGTTTTCTTTTTCTTTTGTTGTTTTTTTCATAGAGCACATACCTTTTATAGCCTTTTTTGTGTTAATTGACACGCTGAATGGAAGATATTTTTACAGGATTTTAGATCCTAGCGTCAGTTCCCTCGCGGAGTTTCGTTAATGTGGCGAGCTTAGGTTATCTCGTAAACCTTGCCCTATCTTGTATACGGAAGTATAGCTTTCGATTTGAAATACTGGATCGGCACAACATCTTGATACAACTTCACCCCTCCGCTCGTGAAATCTGATTGTCTCGTCTTTCGCGGATAGTTTTTTTTTAGGTGACGAGATATAGGTAATCTCGTATCCAGAAAGGAAATTGTTGCCGTCGTCTATATGACCAATTTTGTCAGATAGGATTTTTCCTTGTAAATCTCCTTTTGTTTTTGTTTTTGTGTGCGGAGATATATCTTATTTCGATTTCTGCTTGGTCGGTAGCAAATCTTAGAAACGTCTGCCGCGAACCCACTCCTCGTGTCTCCTTTTTTCTTTTTCTTTTTTTTACTTTCTCCCGTCTTCCTTTCTCCTCTCCTTGCAACAGGCTTTACTCCAATTTGATTGGTTGCCCTTCATCCGCCCCCGCAAACTGCGTCGGCTGACCTTACAGCTCTTGGCCTCTCGCTGTCTAGACTACCTCCGGTCCCAATTTTTTATGTGCGTTCTCTTTTTGGTGAATTGCACCATAGTTTGTTTTTTTTGTAGGAGAACATGTGCCAACAAATCCCCTATTCTTCTTTTGATGCTTTATGGGGCGAAATATGTGGATATAACACTTGTTTTAATTTTTATTCTGCAAAATAAAAGAAGAAATATATGTCACTGCTAAAACGTTTGTTTTTTTCTAGAATAGTGGCGGCGCCTCCTTCGAGAAATACTGTTTTCCTTTTGTTTAGGCCAGTAACATTTGTCCAGATGAGATATGGTTTAGCTCGACCCTAAGGGTTAAATTCTCCGGAGCAGTACCTCCTCCTTTGGGGTAGGGGATAGTGCCAATCGACTAAGGAAATGCTGACTCGTCTGTTCATGGCTATGTTTATACCAAGCCAGAGTGCACCTTGTGCCACATCTTACTTAAGTGGGAAGCAACTAAACAACATCACATGGTACAAATGAACCATAATAGACGATTATAATTCTAGCCAGAAAGTACTTTGTAATTTAAAGGCTTCAAAGCCTCTTTACAATTTCCCACGAAATCGCTGTGTCAACTGTTATGGGTTAATCAAAAAAATATTATTTATAAATAATTATATATAGAGAGAGATATATAGATAGATATATAGATGAGTTAGGTATGTTTATTTGGGTAAAGTGTAATCTCTTAAACTAATGAACAGATGATTATGAATTTTGGAATATATTTTATTCAAAATTTGGTGGGTAACGTGAGCGCATTATTATTATTTTTTTTGTAAACGGTACCATTTAGGGGGTACATGAAATTGTGCTTTTAATTATTTTTTTATGAACCGATCATTATGAATTTTAGAATATATATTCTCAGTAACCTGGTGGGCACATTATTTTTTTTTGTAAATTTTACCATTTAGGGGGTGCGCCCACCGAAACTAGCACCTACCTTCCTTTTGTATTGTGCGGGGCTTAATAAAAATGAAAACACAGGTATCTTAGGAAAATATAGTAAGTATATTTATTTGTCGGTGACGATGAGGGTGGTGGTCGGAGAGGCTTTGTGCACAGGGAACTAGACGGTTGATTCTCTCTGAGGTTCGATCGTCAACTAACTGTCTTTTGATTTTCGGTTATATAACGATTTTGTCGCCACCTGGACGACCTCATTGAGATTGCACTCGGTGACAGCTTGAACTTTATTTGACACTTCCAAAATCTGTCCATCTTTTCCTGGCATGACACAACCGCACCTGGCAATATGATCTTTAACCTTTCCGACATCTCTGTTTCTTCTGACATCACTGTTTAAGTGATTCTTGCAGGTGCATCCTTTTTTGTCGGAAGAAACTTATCTTTTGACAATCGATCATATGTTGCCTCTTCCTGTGCAGGTGTTTGTCTGGTTGTGAGTTTTTTATTTTATTTTCAAATAACTTTTTGGTCATCCGGCAATTATCTTATCAACTGACAATCGTCAGGTGCATCTGTTTTATCAACAACCTTTGTGCACCGACTCGGATGTGTAACATTCCTCACTATCCTATTTTCCAAAATGTTCACCCGTGAACATTTTAACTACATCTCTCTCCCTACCACTCTACAACAATAAACAAAATAATTTTCACAATTGATTGTCCCATGATGAAAATTGATAAAACAAACAAACAAACAAGCAAAAAAAATATATAAAAATAAAATAGGCAAGTTTATCAACAGTTCTTTCAATCTTTTCATTTCTTCCTCATGACAACAGTAGGGAGGGTAAATTAAAAGTAATTTTTGTTTTCAGTTCAGAAAGTTCGTTCTTCTCAAGGTACAGGTAGGCATCCCGATGCATGACCATCCGATCAATTGGTGGTAACTACGCCCCAATTTTGTAAAACTGACATCGGGTAAATGACATTAAATTACACCACGTGTGTTTCTGCTCGAGTCTAATTCTTAAGTAATTTAACTCTTAATTTCAAACATACTATGTTTGAACATAGGAAGCTGCTATTATATGCAACACATGTCGTTCACAGTCTGACTAAAGGAGAAGAAAGTCATAGGGCTTTTTTTTATGAAGATGAAGGATACCGCAGCCTGACAGAGAGGACTAGTTGTAACCTAATGTGCCCTACCAGAACCAGGACTCATATTAGGATGCTAGTATGACTGACTATCTCCCTATTACCTTCATCTTACAGTATCTCCGCTAGCAAGTCCACAAGACTTTTCTATTGCTCCTTCTTTACTTTTCGAGCATAGGCGCTAGCAGCTGTTTCAGCAACACTTTCATCCATAGGACCTGAAGGCGCACTAATTTCCTCCGTCTCACTGGGCGTTTGGACTATCCGGGCATATTCGTTTAATTTCCTACTAAATGATCCGGTTGGTACCCCCATTATCTCTGTTGTTTGCGGTGATGACTTCTCTGAGGAGTCATTCTTACTAGTGGATGATCTACCCACTGTGCCCTCCACACAACTATCCGCATCTATGTAAGTAACGCCTTTAAGTGCCTTTCTACGACGTGTCATGATACGGCGTTCCATCAATGGGATGTTAGACTCATCGTCTGAGTTCTCCCATTCATGTCGACACTTTCGCATAGGGAAGTCGGCAGGATCTGCCACCGAATCGCTATCCGAATCGCTGGATTCTACCGGGGCAGCGAATGCGATTTTCCATAATGGCCTCTCTGTCGTGGGAATTTGCCATTCCTCGATAGACGCTGCCCGTAGATGCTCGGCATGTGTCTTTGTGACAGAGCCCGTCAACTGGTCTTTAATTCTGTAAGAGACAGGGCCAGTCTTTTCGACCACCACATAATAGAGGCGCCAGCGCATGTCCAACTTCCCCCTCTTTTGGTGATTTTTGTAGTATACTAAATCACCAATCTCAAACTCTACATCCTTTGTTTTACTAAGGGACTCGTGCATCATCCTTTTCCTCGCTTTCCTAATATTATTCCTAACTAAAGTGAAGGTGCGATGCATATCTTGCAGGGCAATTTCGTGATGTTCATCACCATAGTATACACGGCAAGGTTTTAATATATTATCCAGCCGCAGGATGACATCCCTGTTATAGAGCAGGTAATACAGTGAAAAATTTGCGGTTTCACTCACATGGAATCTGACAGTCGCCAACATTTGATTGATATAAACGTCCCACGACTGTTCATTGTTACCAACCTTTTTTGCTAGAACATCGTGCATCGTCCTATGAAACCTCTCAACCTTCCCATTACCTTGAGGATGATAAAATGATGTGGTCACATGATGTACATTTAGGTCCTCTAATGCCTTTTTCATGATTTTGTTAATATTCTCTGGCCCGTTATCCGTCAAAAGCGTAAGAGGTGCCCCGAATCTGGGGAAAATCTCATCGATTAACAGATGTACGACTGTTTCTGCCTTCTTGTTAGGAACAGCACAAGCCTCTGGCTAACCACTATACATATCTATGAATGTAACTATGTATTGATTACCCGAGTGAGTCTTTGGGTAGGGCCCAGAGATATCTAAAGCAAGTTTAGCAAAGGGGAAGGGAGGAAAATCACACTCCTGCATATGGGGTTGCTGTTTCCTCAAATCCCTAGTTTGGCACGGAATTGATTTACTGAAACACTCATTTATCTCCTTAAGCAAACAAGTCCAGAAATAATTTTGTTTAATTGCGTGAAATGTCTTCTCCACGTCCATGTGACCATTATCATCATGGTATTGTACAAGCACACTTTATCTAAGGTGTGACGGTACATACAGCCTGACCGTCGTCGGGTTGGGACAAATAATAGACTATTTCGTCCAATATTATATACTTCTTTTGTTCTGTTTTGGACGCCCTACCATTTTTTATTCTAATCTTTAGGTCTAAAATTTCCTTGTCAGATTCCTGTTCTCTAATTACGTCTATTCCTGGTAGCGTGGGTCGGTCGTACGTTATCGATGAATTCTCAGCATCTTTGCATGATGCAAACTCCTGCGGCTTGAATAGATTCGAATTTATTGCACTAATCACGTAATTCTTATCATCTATATCTACCGGAGGGTCATCATTGTCCTGACTTGCACCCACAGAGCGTGACAAGAGATCAGCACAAACATTATCTTTACCACTAAGGTATATTATGCTACAGTTGTAACCAGCCATACTCAAAGCCCATGTCTGTATTTTCTTGTTTTGTATGGGTGAGTTAAGCAAATGTTTCAGGGGTCTATGATCTGTATAAATGGTGAATGTTGCACTATATAAGTAGTGGTTTAACTTATGAAGAGCATAGTGTATCGCATACGCTTCCCTCTCTATAGGTGACCATAGTTGTGTCACTTAACTTATGAGATAAAAAATAAATTGTTTTTTCTACCTCTTTACCCTCACTGTGATTGTAAACCATTTGTGACAAACATGCTCCAATCGAATGATCAGAGGCGTCAGTATATAATCTGTAGTCTTTATTTGGATCGGGATAAGCCAGTATTAACATCTCTGCAAGCTTCGTTTTTAAGCTATCAAAGGCAACCTGACATGCGTCGTCTCATCGAAAACGCACGTACTTCCTTGTTAGATTAATCAATGGCTCGGCAATATCAGAAAACTTTCTAATAAATCGGCGGTAATATGACGTCATTCCAATGAAAGCTCTCACCTGCCTCACAGTGGTTGGAGTCGAAATCGATTTTATGATTTCGACTTTGTCAAAATCTGGCTGTATACCCTTCTCACTAACTTTGAAGCTAAGGTACTGAACTTCTTTTTTAAAAAACTCGAACTTAGATGGTTTCAACCTGAGGTTATGTTTCCGTAAACTACTTAAGACATTATCTATGTGCGCCAAGTGATCTTCCATTGTATTTGAAAATATCAAAATGTCGTCCAAATATGCCAGAGCGAACTCTTCTAAGCCTTGTAACACAATTAAAATCAATTCCTGGAAAACCCCGGGAGCATTTGCGAGTCTGAACGGCATCACATTAAAGTGAAACAAACCTCGGTGGCCGGTAAATGAACTTTTCTCCTTATCGTCTTTGTGAAGTCTTACCTGCCAATATCCAGACTTCAAATCCAATTTAGAGAAATACTTTGCTGACCCGAGCGAGGCCAGTAACTTTATTCAATGCTCTAAAGTCGACACAGAATCTTTTGCTACCATCTTTCTTTTCTACTAAAACTACCGGGAAACTCCACGGGCTCTTGGACCTCTCGATTACACCTGCCTGCATCATCTCCTCAATCGCTGAATCAACCAATGTTCTTTGCTTCAGCGGTGTTCGATACGGGCATCTTCTTATGGGTTCATGCGTTTCCGTATCAATACGCATCTCTACTGTATCGGTTCTACCCAAGTTCTTATCTTCACTAATGAACAAATCTCTATTCCTTCTCAGCAACCTATCAATCTCTACCTTAAACTCGTCTGGCACGTTAGTTTCTTGCAAGTTTTCATCAGAGATCTGGTTCTTTTTCTTGTCGGGCATAGTAATTTCGGTAATGTCAGCAGCCTTACTAATTTTAGCTACCGACCACCCCCGTTTCAAGGTGACCATTTGGTTAGTGTTATTCATAATGAGCAACGGGAATTTCCGAGACCTGTCAATTTTCACCACAGCATTAGCCACTGATATACCACTCAAATTGCTAACGTATCCGCTGCTCAGTTGCTCTATCTCATATTCTTTTCCACCGATAGTACAGGCCATGCAAGTATGCATGTGTTGGGGTTTCAATGTTATTTGCTGTGCCAATCTGACAATCGAAGAAATGTGAACATCTTCCTCTAAGGCCACATACTCATTACCGATTCTTAAAGCCCCTAAATCAAAATACAGTCTCACTCCGTTTTGCATGAGCCAATCACGCCCGAGTATTAAACTTCTGTTCAGATTTTTTACCACAAAGAAGTCATGAGGGGTGGACTGATTTCCTATTCGAACCTGCAATCTAGAGAGACCCTCCATAATCAATGGTGACCCATTAGCAGTCCTTAAATTGACATCTTTATTTTGTAGTTCAGGTCTCTGTCGAAATGATTCGTAAATTCTTCTACTTACGACTGATACCGCTCCTGTATCCACTAGAGCCCTATACATTCTACCTTCTTTCCTCACAGAAACGGAATTTGGCGCGACCATATTACCAACTACATGCGTCGGTACCATCTTGTTCCGTTCATCGGGCATCGTACAAATGGGGCGTCGCCGTTTCCCTGAATACGTCGCCCACAATATCTCATTATATAGCCTTCTTTACCACAATTCCAACAGCTAATTACATGCTCGCTTCTGCCTCTCTCACGAGTTTTGTATCTCGACCCATTAGTACTTCTCCCTTCGTTCTTTTCATTATGCTTAACCCTGTCTTTTTGGATTTAGCTGAACTCAACGCCTCAATAGGAACCTGCCTTCTAGAGTGACAAACCTCCATGGGTTCGTCTTCATATTCCTGGCTTGCATCAAGCCGGATTTTTCACTTTAACTTGGATAAGGCTTTTTGATAAGCCGCCTCCAAAGTTTGTGGTTCGTCCTTCATCACCGCCATCTTAATATCTCGATCCCTAAGGCCCTCTATGAAACATCCCAACACTTGCTTTGCAACTATTTGATTCCCACTGTCAATTCCCATGTAGGCACCCTCCGCCAGACGCACCACCCTCTGCATATAGTCCTGAATTCCCTCCGTTCTGCCCTGCTTGACATTAGCTAATTTAACCATACGTGCATTGGGGTTGGCAATAACCCCATAATAGTCATCCAACGATCTTTTTAATTCGTCCCATGTTGGCCTTACATTATTAGCCATTAACATGTAGACAAACTGGCCGACTGAACCCCTTGTTGTAAGAAGAGCTGCTTGACACTTGTCTTCATCTCCAACGCGTACAATTTTAAAGTACCGCTGCATCTCTTCCACCCAAACCCTGTAGCCACCATTTTCTCTATGCACCAGCGGTTGCATATTTTTTAAGAAGGATTCGCCTCTTAGCGTGTTCGTAACTGAAGAAGCCACGGCACATGTTCGTCTTTTCTCACAGTCCGTTTTTCACAACTTTTTAATGACCAGTTTTTTTTTCTTTTTTCGGTGTACACTTACCTATCAGGCTGCTAGAGAATTCCGGGGTTTTTGGAAAAAAAATTCAAATATTTTACATTTTAGGAGCGGGGATCAGTTTCCAATGTTAATTCAACGTAGACTGATCCCCCACTTTTTGACCATCTCAATTTTTGTAAAAGTCTTTTTCGGTGTACAATTACCTATCATGTCAGTAGAGAATTCCGGAGTTTTTGGAAAGAAATTTCAGAAAATTTAGATTTTAAGACGGGGGATCAGTTTTCAATGTAAGTTCAACGTAGACTGATCCCCCTCTTTTTGACCATCTCAAATCTTTAAAATTCTTCTTCTGCTTACAATTACCTATCATGTCGCGAGAGAATTCCGGAGTTTTGGGGAAAAAAATTAACAAAATTTACATTTTAAGACGGGGGATCAGTCTTCTTCGTCTTTTCCCACAGTCCGTTTTTCACAACTTTTTAGGTCTTAAAATCTCAATTTTTTGAAATTTCTTTCCAAAAACCCCGAAATTCTAAACTATTGAACTTATGATTATGAATTATGAAATATCTATTCTAGGAAACAGGGTGAGTAACGTTGCCAGATTATTCACTATACAGGTAAAGAAAGAAAAATCATTACAATTTAAAACTAATGATATAAACCCGTCAGGGGACGAGTATTTTTCTAGCATGTGTGTGTGTGTGAGCCAGAAACACATGTCTATGGATTACCTTTATGTACGTATAAAATTAATAAAAAAATATATATTAACGAAAAATATGTCCTATAAAGTTAAAAGCGACTAATAATGCAATCTTCTGCATTAATATGTATCACTTAGGAAGTGAACAACTAATTAATAATGAAAATGCAAAAGTAACAAATGCTGCAATCACCCCAAAAAAACAATTATATAATATTTTTAAATAGTTAGGTGATAAACATCGTACATATTTATAAACAAGGCATGATAATCCATGTGTAAAACGCCAGACTATTGACATCAACATCTAAGTTAGCCATGCTGATTACGGCTGTGAGCCAGAAACACGTGTCCATGGATTACTTTTATGTACGTATAAAATTAATAAATATATATATTAACGAAAAATACGAAAAGTAGGAAGTGAACAACTAATTAATAATGCAAAAGTAGCAAATGCTGCAATCACCTACATAAAAATACATACATATATATATATATATATATATATATATATATATATATATATATATATATATATATATATATATATATATAATGTTGATGGTAGTTTGCTTGAAGCATTGCTTGTAATAAGTATGTGGGTATTAAGGCTGAAAGCAATGCAGAAAACTGGTGAAAGAGAAGATGAACAAATAATCAAAGACAATATTTGTGTTATTAATCTCCACAATTATCTATGTATTTTTCAATAAATCTTTCACATACAATATCGGGATGGAGAAAATTTTTTTATATTTCGAGAGAAAATCTCCTCTACTCAAAAATGAATATTAAAAGTTCTATCCGTCTAAATCAAAGACACTTTAAAGATGGCTGCTCCCCATAAAGACAAAGGATTGCAGAAAAATATTTTATTTATTGTAAATTATTATTTATGCTATTTATAAATGCCTTATATTATTATACTTTTTTAATTAATATATTATTATTCTATATTAGATTGGTATTATTTTTTTTATTTAATTATTAATTTTATTATCATTTTGATTTTAAATTCAAAACTTTATTTTTTTAATTTAATTTAAATTAGTGAATAAACGTGAGGTATTATTCTTATTATAATATATTAATTTGTATTTATCGTTCTAATTTTATAATTAATTATTTAGTGGTTACTATTAATGTCAAATATACACACACACACACACACACATATATATATATATATATATATATATATATATATATATATATATATATATATATATATCTTTTACATTTAAAATGTCATAACTGCCTAAATTATGAATCAGGTTAAAAGGGAGATGACTAAAAGTTTTTAAAATCCTAAATACAATCCCTTTAGTTACTCAATGAATCAAACTAGAGAAGTGAAACCTCTCACAAGGAGACAATTGCTCCAGAACTTCGTATATAAAAATCTATGTTATATTTATTAATTTACTCACTTTTATATATTGTATTTTATTTATATATTTATTTATTATATATAGGTTAGCGTATGTACAAGTATTATAATTTTACTATATGCATATAAATATTATTTTTTATTTATAAACATTTTTAAGCATTTATTTTTTATCAACATTCGTTGCGTATACATATTTTTATTTACATTTGTTAAGCGTATATATATATATATATATATTAATTATTTATTAACATTAAAAGTAAGTTTTATATTTACTGATATAGTATGCGAAAGATTTATTGAAAAATAAATAGATAATTGTGAAGATTAATAACACAAATATTATCTTTGATTATTTCAACATTCCGGTTTTCTGCATTGCTTTGAGCCTTAATAAATACCATATATATATATATATATATATATATATATATATATATATATATATATATATATATATATATATATATATATATACATGAAAGAAGAGAGATAAATATGTACGAATGACAAATCTATTTCAACTTTGATTGTTCAATGCAAAGTGAACTCGGTAAAAACATGTTTATTTTTCTTTCCTTAAGTCAAGGCTTTTCAAAGATTAAAATCTTATCATCAGAGGAATTACATAGATGGATAAGTTGGCAGTGGAAAAGCCAAATTCAATTTTAGAAAAAATATTAAGTAATGGCGAGTAAGAGTGTGCATGTAAAAATATGGAGTTTGTCCAGTTGGTGAATGTCCGTAGATTAAGTGTCCGGTGAAAGGAGATTTAAAGATGGAAAAAATGGTTTCGCAAAGGCAGCGTTGAAAATGTTAAAAAATGAAGTAAATCCAATAGAAAGATGTTTAGTTCAATCGTAAATGGAACGCACTTATTCGGATGTAATGTTGAGAATTGGGGCCATTTTAAAATACTTCCAATGAAAGTGGTTTATCAGGGTTGAGAATGAGCTGTGTATATTAAACGCAAGCAGTCAGGGATTTAAGTAGTGGCTTCAATCGAGTCTAAGAAAAAACGTGGCAGCTCTAGTCGGAAGCAAAGTCAAGTGAATAAGTGGGGGAAGGGATGAAGTTAGAAGATAAGGAAGGTGGTGATAGGGTTAATTAAATCAGCTATGACTGATGCTGGGAGAGGAGAAGGGGGAGGGTTTGTTTGGTTACTGTTCATTGCCAGTAAGCAATAAACCAGTTGCGAGTTGGGGTGGGGTTATCATAAGCTAAAACAGAAGTGGATTCAGGTCAGCGAATAAAATAATTCTAAAAGGGGGGGGCGTCATTAAAAGGGATTTTTATACAAATTGGGAACTTAGGGTTCAGGAGTTTAATGTATAAGGACTTTAAAGAATTCCCAGTTAGTTAACTATTAAATGCATGACTAAATAAGAAACTTCAATGTATAACTGAAGTTAGGATTGGGAACGGCGTTAGTCTGCTTGCAACAATTGAGTTTTAGTATAAGGATTATGGGGTAGGATAGTGTTGAATATTGTAACCTAGGTGATGCAATAGTGTGTTGAAATTATAAATAGATTTTAAGGGGAGGGGCAAATGGACCATTATAGGAGTAATCAGGGAGCGTTGTTTAAAAGTAAATGGAATCTATGAGAAAAATATTGTCGGTAGAGCAAAGCGTATACAGAATCGATGGATCGAATACAAGAGTGATAAAAAAGCAATGGATGAGTGTGTGCTACGGTTGGCCAATGGTTGAAAAAAGGGGGATAAGGATTAGAATCTTGAAGTAAAAGCGGTTAAGGATTCGTGGGGTGGAGGAGAATAATATTAGTTCTCGATTTACATTAAGTGTTATGGGTTAATAGAGTTATTAGGTGTAATGGTACGCTATGTTATTGGGGTGGTTATTTGTAAGGTCGGAGAATTATGGTCTGATTCAACAAATAAACTGAATAATGATGATGATGATGATGATGATGATGATGATGATGATGATGATGATGATGATTATCAAAGCAAGACGTCTCTTTTTTCTTCATTTTACTGGTATTAACCTTAAGAGAGACGACAAAATATGCGTCAAGTCTTGTTGACAAGACTTTTAAATATAAAGTCTGGTGTCGATGTGTAGAGCGTTGTTGACACTTTTAAAAATAAAAGCAGTAGGTTGCATCTTAAGAAAACATTATTTTTGTATTTTATTATTTATAGAAATTTGAAAAACAAATAATGCATATATAATATGAATTATGAAAAATAAGAACGCACTACAAAGCATTTTAATTTTTTTTTTAATTTTCTTTTTAATTAAATTCTAAAAGATATACTTCATCATCAGAATTTAAAAAAAAAAGATATATTAAAATACTTTTTTTTCTTTTTTCTCATCGTTTTCTTGGTGTGTTTTCAATTCGACTGTTGTTGAAGCGAATTTGGGATGAGAGTCTCTTTAGTCAATGTGCGGCACGTGGCGGTGCAAATTGAATTAGAAATGGTGTTCTTGTTTATAAAGCATTGTTTATATGGTAATATGAATAATTAAAAATAAGAACGCCATACAATGCCTTTTAATTTTATCAACTTTTTTTTTCAATTTTCTTTTCAATTAAATTTTCAGAAATATATTTTATTATCAAAATTTAAAAATAAAGATGTATCAGAATACCTTCTTTTTTTCTTTTTTTGTTCTTATCGTTTGTTTTGGTGTGTTTTCAATTCGTCTGTTATTGAAGCGAATGTGGGGTGAGGGTCTTTATAGTCAAGAATGCAGCACGTGGCAGTGCAAATTGAATTAGAAATGGTGATCTTGTCTAGAAAGCATTGTTTATATGAATTATTAAAAATAAGAATGCCATACTGTAGCAGTCTGAAATAGGACCTATTTCTTATGCGTCCACTGTGGGCAAGTTGGTCTTAAACTAACCAATCGGCTCACAGGGCGTATTGATTTCAGCTAGTTCCTTGTGGACTATTTGCACCCCTGTTGAACGGTGGAACGGATCGTCAGAGAGACCCTGGCCGTCAACCTAGAAGGAACTCGTCTTCACCTCTCCCCTGCCCCCTCGTCCACTGGATTTCCGAGCACCGCTCCCCGGACAGTAAAAAAACTTTGTTTCCTTCCACCGGACACCAGTCCTACCTTTTTCTATGCTATACCCCAACGGTATAGGATACCCAATAAAGATTTGTTTAATGTTAAAAGAAGCGTTGAGTTTTTCCTCGTATGACTACCGTCTACCGTGCTTATACTTATAGTGAGGCTACGACTACTAGCCTTAGCTATTATAATGGTGACCCGACGTGATTAATTAATCACACGCAACACGGCTAGACGGTTTTGTTAAAAAAAAAAACACGAGGTGGATTCGGCTACGCACGCAGAAAACTTTAACAAAAACAAATTAAAAAAAGATGCACGCCTGCTGACAAAAAAAAAGAAAAAAGTTGACTCGGAAAACTAACAAACAACAACAATGGAGAAACAAGAACGTCAACTACTAGAGAACACAGCTTTGTGTCTAAAACTGTTACGAGGAATATTGGACTCAAATGAGAAAGAAAAATAATATTTTCCAACCCGGACTTTCAAGATATTATTTATTTTCTTTTTTTTCTTAAAGCAAAAACTACAAAAAAAAAACTGTCATCTTCTTCCTCTCATTGTTAACGCTCGGCGCACGCAATATCTTGAAGATATCTTTCTATTTTCCGCTATTTTCGTGATAGAGAAAGGGTTTAAAATACCCTTACAGACAAAATATTGAAAAAGAAAATTCTTTTTTTTTTCAAATTTAATACCTTTTTTCTATCAAAAGTTGGCCAGACATTCCGAAGCCACTTAGTTCGTCCCGAGAACACAACTTCTACGAAGAAAAGCAGAACTCTTGCCTTTTTAAAAGAAAAAAAAACAAAACTTTTTTTTACGGATATTTTTTTTTTTTTAAGGCCCCTTAAAAATATGTGAGTACACGAGTTTTCTACTTACAAACCCACTCACACATTTTTTTCTGTCTGCCATATATATATATTGCATACATGCATTCGCACAATTTTCTGTCCACTAATATATATATATTTACACTTTATTCTTTTCCATTTTTTCTGTCTTCAACGCACATATATTTTTCCTTTCATTGAAATTTGTTTCCTTGACGAGTGTTCTTTACGTCCCCATTTTTTTTTTTCGTCCGGGGATATTTCTTTTTTGGCCTGTTGCCATCCCCCCCCCCCCCACCCCTACACAAAAAAATATTTTACCTGCTTTCGCCGGCGATGTTCGAGTTTGGTTTGCCCAACTCGAAACGTATTTCGCACAAAATAATGTTACGGAGCAACTGCACATTTTATTTAGTGCATCACTAACGCCAGTTGTCAAAGATTTGATAACGGATATTCCGCCTGGCTTTACTTATGACAGCATCAAGCGGGAGGTTCTATGCCGAACATCGCTCTCAGCGGAAAATCGTTTTCAAACGCTGGCTCATGACGAGCACTAGGGTGACCACAAGCCACCTGAACTGCTACGCAGAATGAGGGAGCTGACGGAGGGAGAGGCTGACACTACCCTCATAAAGCAGCTTTTCTTCTCAAGACTGCCGAATGAGGTGAAGGCAATTCTGGCGCCTATGATGGAGACGAACTCTGTCGACGTAGTGGCTTCGTCGGCAGACAAAGTAATGGATTGTGCCAATAGGCCCACCATTCCTCACCGTCAGCCACGGGCTGAAGTCTTTTCTTTCTCGGCTACAGCCGGAAACACAAGTGGACAGGCCACACTATAGAGCGACTAGAGAGAAACATAAAAAATATAAGTATGTCTAGGTCACAATCGCCTAGACGTCGTTTCCGAAATCCTTCGCCGTTCCGACGCCACCGCCACTCAAACAAGCCAGGATTGTGTTTCTATCACAGTCGCTTCGGTGCTGAAGCACAGAAGTGCAAAAAGACCTGTTCTTATTCGAACCAGGGAAACTAAAACCTGGGGACCTGAGCACGGCACGGTCTCCACCTGGTTTACATAACAACCATGCTTATTTTTTTATGATGGACAACATTTCCCAGGCCACTGAAACTCCTCACAGAGAAGCCACCAGTGTCACTCATTTCACTGCAAGCGGTAAATAACTCCCTCATTTCCACATACGGTCAAATTTCTCGTCCTTTGGACCTGGAATTGCGCAGAGACTTTACATGGATCTTTACGGTAGCCGATTTACCCTACCCAATTCTGGGCTCGGATTTTCTGCACCACTTTAACCTGTTAGTAGACATACGCAAACGACGGCTGATAGACACTAATACAGAACTTTCCGTGGCAGGTTTAAAGTCTTACACCCCATCTATCAGCCCGGTATTTTTAATTGCCGCAACCGATGACCCATACCAGACTTTGCTATACTCCTACCAGGAGTTAACAAACTTGAATTTTGTTGTGAGTAAACCAACTCACTCAACAAACCATTTCATTGAGACCACAGGAGCTCCTGTGTTCTCATGCCCGCGTCGCTGACCTGCAGAGAAACTAAAAGCGGCGAAGGCGGAATTTAATCATATGCTGCAGCTGGGAATTATACGCTCTTGGGTCTCCCCCCTGCATATGGTTCCGAAGCGCTCCGGTGATTTGTGTCCGACTGGGAACTATCGACAACTCAATGCCATGACGGTACCTGATCGTTACCCAATCCCACATATACAGGACTTTGCTTCATCTCTGCACGGTTGTAAGACCTTCTCCAAACTAGACTTAGTTAAGGCTTACAACAAGATTCCAGTGAATCCAGCCGACATACCGAAAACTGCGGTAACAACCCCATTTGGAGCATTCGAATTTTTGACTATGCCTTTCAGTCTACAAAACGCGGCTAGTACCTTCCAATGCTTCATGGACAAAGTAGTGCGAGACTTTGACTTCGTCTATAACTATATAGACGACATTCTTGTGGCAAGTGCCTCACCTGAGGAACATGTCACTCACTTCGGCCTACTCTTCGAACAGTTTCAGCAATACCAGGTGAGAATTAATCTTGGTAAATGTGTCTTTGGTACTTCATCACTAGTTTTTTGGGGCCATATCATCAGCTCTGAAGGTATATCCCCTTTACCTGAAAAAGTGAAGGCTCTACAAGACCTTCAACCACCCACTTCACTTCACCAACTAAGGCACTTTCTGGGTCTGCTTAATTATTACAGATGCTATATCCCACACTGTGCGGATCACCTGTCTCCTCTTTCCGACCTGTTACGTAACAAGAAGAAAAAAAACGAGCAGATTTCACTGAATGATATTCAGCTGAATGCATTCAATGAGGTGAAGCAGAAACTAGCTAAGACATCTTTGCTTGCATATCTTGTGTCCGATGCCCAGTTTTCACTGGTCGTTGATGCATCTGGCACAGCTGTAGGTGCAGTGTTGCAACAGCAGCACCACCAACAACTACAACCTCGCGCATACTTTTCAAGATAGCTAAAACCGGCAGAACAACGTTATAGCACGTTTGGCCGTGAACTCTTAGCGATGTACCTCGCAGTGAAACACTTTCAGCATTCACTGATCACCATCCGTTTAAGCCGGACAAATATTCTCCTCACGAAACTCGCCACTTGGATTTTGTTTTGTAATTTATCAGCGATATCCAACATATCTCAGGTGAACAGAATACAGCGGCAGACGCCTTGTCTCGCCTGCCTATTAATTCTCGATATCGACCTAAAACAAATGGCCTTAGACCAGCCACATTTGGACACTCTGGATCTGTCGTCACCTGAATTTGCAACTTGCAAATTCACATACATGCCTGTGCCCACTTCGGACACGCAGATCATCTATGACACTTCAACAGATTCACCTCGCCCGTTTGTTCCACAGACTCATCGTCGGGTTGTCTTTGATACCCTTCACAACTATGCACACCCCGGACTGAAAACCACAGTGAATCTGATTTCGGCTAGATTTTTCTGGCCTAATATGAGGCGTGACATCACTGCGTGGTCACGTTCCTGCATAAACTACCAAAAGTCAAAGGTGCACAAGCATATCCGTGCACCTCTCGGAACATTCAGCACTCCAGACGCTCGGTTCAGCCATATTCACATTGACCTGGTTAGACCATGGCCTATCACTCAGGGATTTATTTACCTCCTGACCTGCATAGACCGCTTCACACGGTGGCCTGAAGCCATTCCTCTCATTGACATTTTGACTGAATCTGTAGGACGAGCCCTTATATCGGGTTGGATATCGCATTATGGAGTCCCCACAACTATTACCACCGACCGTGGTGGGCAGTTTGAATCCCATCTATTCCGGGAACTTTCCCGGATTTTAGGGATCAAACGTAACCATACGACCAGCTATCATCCAGCTTCTAACGGGATGATAGAACGCTTCCATCGCCAATTGAAAGCCGCACTGCGTGCTTATCCTGATCAACAGCGATGGAGCGAGTATAGTCCTTCTTGGCTGTCGCGCTACGCTCAAGGAGGACCTCGGATACTCCCCAGCTGAACTCGTCTATGGGATACCTCTATCTCTACCTGGTCAGATGCTGACCCGGATAGATTCCACGGCAACCGACCCAGCTCTGTGCGTTAACAGACTACAAGCTTATTTAAATAAGCTACCTTCCATGCACCCTAGGCAACAGACAATAAAATCTTCTATCCCAAAGGACATCTCGTCATGGACTCATGTTTTTCTAAGAAAAGACTCAGTAACTGCCCTCTTACTCCACCCTATACTGGTCCTTATTGCGTATTTTCATGCACTAACAAATTATTTACCCTAGAAATTAGCGGCAAAAAAGATACCATATCCATAGATAGGACTAAAAAAGCTTTCTTAGAAGTCGTTCATGAGCCCCATATTCCCCTACTGTGCATCAACCAACAGTCACTACACCTGGACTTGTTGCAAACCCCAAAAGACAACTATGTCACTACCACACGTAGTTGTAGGCGTGTACATTGGCCCAAGAAGCTATGCAAAACTCTATATATATAGAATAAGCTTTGATTCGAGTCTTTGTACTCTATTGTACAATTTTTTATTGCAAAATAATTTTTTTTCCAAAAAACATTTTTTGTAGAAAAAAAGATTGAATTTCTGTGTTAACACATTACTGACACAGACAAAAAACTTTTTATGGAAAATACCCCCAGAAATTTTTCCTAAATATTGTTCTCTGGAAAACAAAAACATTTTTTCCAAAGACAAAAACATTTTTTATGGAAAATACCCTCAGAAATTTTTTTCCGCTTTTGTAAAAAACTTTTTTCCAAACTATTTTCCCTGAAAAACCAAAAAATAAATTTTCCAAACAACTTTTCACTAAAAAAAAACAACATTTTTCCAGAAAATATTTTTCCAAGAACAAACTTTTTCACTGAAAAGTCAGAACATTTTTTTTCAAAAAAACAAACAAAAAACTTTTCACTTCCCACATTCTATAAATGGAATTCCCATTTATTATTCTGTTCTGTTGGTCCTATCCAGCTGCTGCACTATCTTATTCTCTGTCGGCTTTCCGCCTAAGCAGGGGATGATGTAGCAGTCTGAAATAGGACGTATTTCTTATGTGTCCACTGTGGGCAAGTTGGTCTTAAACTAACCAATCGGCTCACAGGGCGTATTGATTTCAGCTAGTCCTTTGCATACTATTTGGACCCCTGTTGAACTGTGGAACGGATCGTCAGAGAAACCCTGGCCGTCAACCTAGAAGGAACTCTTCTTCACCTTTCTCCTGCCCCCTCATCCACTGGATTTCCGAGCACTGCTCCCAGGGCAGTAAAAGAACTTCGTTTCCTTCTACCGGACACCAGTCCTACCTTTTTCTAAGCTATACCCCAACGGTATAGGATACCCAATAAAGATTTGTTTAATGTTAAAAGAAGCGTTGAGTTTTTCGTCGTATGACTACCGTCTACCGTGCTTGTATAAGCACGGTAGACGAATAGTGAAGCTACGACTACTAGCCTTAGCTATTATAATACAATGCATTTTAATTTAATTTACTTAATCATCAGAATTTCAAAAAAAAGATATATTAAAATACCTTTTTTTTTTTTGGTGTGTTATAAATTCGTCTGTTGTTGAAGCGAATGTGGGTGAGGGTCTCTTTATTAAAGAACGCGGCACGTGGCGGTACAAATTGAATTAGAAATGGTGTTTTTGTTTAGAAAGCATTGTTTATATGGTAATATGAATTATTAAAAAAATATATATATTTTATATGGTAATATGAATTATTAAAAAAATATATATTTTTTGAAATAAGTAAAATCATTTCTTTTAAAAGCTTATAGTTTCAACAAATATATGTCTTTATCAAAGCAAGCCTTTTTTTCTTCCTTTTACTATCATCTCTCTTAAGACAAATGAAGAAAAAAGGAAATCTTGCTTTGATAAGGACATGTATTTGTCAAAAGTCTCAGCTTTTAAAATAGATGATTTTATTCATTTACAAACATATATATACATTTTACATATATATACATATACATTTAATGATATTCATTAATAATTAAAAGTGTGAATATATTATACTTATCTATTTATATTTAATTATATGTTGATATGAAAATTAATAGATTACACTTTTTAAAGGCCTCTGTATCTGTAGAAAATTGCTTCTTAAACTAAACATTAAATCTGTTATTTGTTTCTTTTAAAGTTTAACCAATATAAATGAGTCTCTTATTTCTTTTTCAATAAGTTATAACATTCAAATAGATTGACAGTACACCTTCGAAATTTCACGGTTGCTTGCTTAATCTACAGGTATACTTTACTGTTTTTGATACTATTTATATTGAAATAATACATATATGTATAGTTTAATAGTATTAATATAAATGTGTATACTTGTCCGTATAATAATTGTCATTGTCAGATAAATAATCTTTAAATAAAATGTCTCCTCTTTATTTATGTATTAACTATCATAATAATCTAAATCTTTTTGTAGTTCATATTCTTTTTTCATCTTAAAATTATATTAAGCTAAATGACTTGTATATAAAGTTGATATTTTGTAAAATGTGTATTTTCCGAAAAATGAGTAAAGAATACAAAGAATAAAAAGAAAGTATATACACAGCGAGTGACCATTTTCAATTTTTTTTTTATAAGGCTGCTTACAGCAAAGCATTAAGAGAAAATTAGAAGTATGTTATAGAAAACAAATTATTTTAAATAATATTATGCTATGAAGTAATTTCAATAACAAAATAGTTTAATAGTCAATTTAAATACATATAATTATTTACCTGATAGCAAAAGTATTTCGATCAACGTTGAAGTATTCTTTTAATAATGACATGAGCTTATTTTTCTTTTAAGATAAATATACAAAAATATCGCCATCTTATCATCTTTCAGGCCGGAATAAGTAATCTTTGAAAATATTTGAACCGAACTATGTTTTAAACAGATATGATACAACAATAATAATCAAAAATTAACTACACAGAATTAAATATTGATTTGTTAACTTAAATGTTATGTAGATCTAATGTCGAAAATCCAACTGACGTCTCCTTATATATTAGATAAAGCTGTTTTGTGTTTGCTTTTTCTTACCGGAAACCTGAGTATATAACATATCTGCACTACTTTCCCAGTGTTATTTTTTTCAGTATCATTTTTTGTTGGAAGACTATACGTGGGCAGCAGGATTCAGCTCCATTTTACACCCCTGGAAATCCCAAAAGTTGTTGTTTTGAAACTTCTACGACTTCGGTAATCCCAACATCTGCAATGTGCATGGAGCAGTGTAGAAAAACACCAACCTTATTACCTGGAGTAATAAAAACGAGATAATTGCCTGGATCAAAGTGATGTCCATGCATCTCTTAAAGGACACTGTAACGGCCACATACTTCAGGTTCAGCAAATATCGTCTAAAAGATGCACTTCGAATTTTGAGAAGACATCAATTATTAGCCAAGATATGACGTTATTTTATTTTTGAAAAAGTGTCAAATTTGTCGGAAACAACTTGTATTTGTGTATATATGTTTATGTAATATATATGTGCATATTGTGTGTGAATTAATTTTGTCCAAGCCGAGTTTTAGGTAACACAATTGCCAACTTTCTCTGTCTCTTTTTGTTTTGAATTTAGGTGACCAATAATGAAATGAAATATTTCATTATTTCATTTCATTAATGGATATTGGCTACCTGGAAATTGCACAAAGGGAAGAAACCCAGGTTGCAATGAAACAATACCATGTAAATGTATATATATATATATATATATATATATATATATATATATATATATATATATATATATATATATATATATAGTCTTGGAAGTTTCTCAACCATTAAAACTATATAAAAAAAAAACCCAAAAACCTTAAGTCTCAAGTCGTTCAGTGGAAAATCACTCATGTAAGTCAATTTAACTTTTACAGTTATTATATTAGTTTGCTTCTAACATTATTTAAAGGATCATCAGTTGTTTACCATGAAAAACTGTTTCGGGAATTTAAAAACAAGACAGTATTTAATTTAATGGCTTCCCAGCAAAGTTGATCAGACCCTACTTCCCTTAAAAGACAAAAACATAAACGTTCCATATACTAAACCTAAGTTTTGTTTTGCTTTAGTTATTAAAAAAAAAGTCCTCCTTACCTGTGTTGTTCGTCTGTCTAATAAAATGTATCCGTTACTTACAAAAATGTTGCTGCATTTTAAAGTGTGTAGACAAATCCATTACACTACTTTTTAGGTGATTAATGTATTTTTAGTTTTAGTTTTATATTAAAAATATAAAAAATATCAACATATCCAAATATTAAAAAAAAAAATTTTTTTAATTATATATATATACATATATATACTTTTAGTACTTTTCTTCTCTGCCTCCTCCTTCTCCGCCTCCTCCTTTGTTGTTCAATTCCTTGTAATCAATTTCAAATAAATACTAATCATCCTTGTAAACTCACAGCGTTCATAAGCTTAACTGCTGATTTTTTCTCTTTCTTCTTTTTTAACTCACAGCGCCTCCGACCGGCGTTCATAAGCCAACTGTCCATCCTTTCTTCTTTTTCTTCTTCTTCTTTTTCTTCTTCTTTTTTTTTAAATTCACAGCGTTTCCAATCAGCGTTATAAGCTAACTGTCGATTTTTTCTCTTTCTTCTTCTTTTTAAAATTTTTCAACATTTTTTTCCTTCTTCACCCCTTTCTACTGTCTATTGAACGTAACTATTTTTTATATAATTAGTATATGTGTTATATATACGATTATAGATATTCTACATTATTTTTTATTTATATTTATATATATGTAAATGTATATATATATATATATATATATATATGTAAATGTATATAAGCTTCATATGTTATAATTCGAGATGGATTTTGCTAAGATGAATAGACTTATTGGCGGGGCACAGAGAAATGGCTGTGAAGATGATTAGATAGAAAAATAAAAAACTTAGGTGTGGAGATGGGGTCGGGAGGGTGATGGGGTTCTTAGAGGTGAAAAAACAGAGCTGTTTCCCCCCCCCCCCCGTAAGGGAATTAAAAAGTCCTAAGAATTCAATAGATATCTATGTATAATAAAAATAGATATCTGTGTATAATAAAATTGTTCTGAAGGATTTTGAACTAATTGTCATTCTATAAAATAAATTGACAATTTAGGTTGCTAAAATATGGAAAAGCGAGGAAGGATGTTTTAGCAGATACAGAGTATATTAATAAAATTAAATAGTGAATAAGCAATAGAGAGTGAGAAATAGAAAAATAAAATAAAGGATAGAGAAATAGGATGAGGAAAATATAAAATATAATTTTAAAATGGGGATATATAGATGTATAATTGCACTGCTGCCCTCAACCGCTCAGGGCAGTACCCCACTGCTCCCTATGTCAATGAGCATCCCATACAATCGGGCATGAAATGTACACAGGCACATGCGCGCAGTCATGTGAGCATAATCACATATACATACAAATGCACATGTAAAATCCACATGAAAGGAAGAAAGCATGTAGTATCTTCTCTGTTCTTTCCGCATCCCCTTTGCTTTGAGTAGTGTGTGTGTTAATATATCTAGAAAATGTTCACCTTTGCCATTGAATTGAAGATGATAGGGTGGTGCCTGGATCTGCATGATAAAACAGAATTGCCGGAAAGACTCATACATAAACTGTGAACTGTTGTCTGAGAGTAATGCTTGGGCAAGCCGTGTTGACAATATAGCTAAGTACTGTATCGGTCTGTGGAAAAGATTCTGGCCATTTGCAATGGGAATCCACAACCAGGAGGAAACTAACGCCATTGATAGAGCCAACAAAATCTACATGCATTCGGAACCATGGTCACTCTGCGAAGTCCAGCAAGAGTCAACAATTCGAAGTTTATTCTGCACTTCTATACACTGGATGCTACGTTTGACAGCATTTCCAATGTCAGTGACTGCATGAAGCTAATAGACCACAAGGGGTTCAGATATGGGCTACATTTAGTTTAATTTAGTTGTATGCAAACGGTGTAGAAAGGAAATGGAAGCCTTCATGAAAATCAGATACCAACGAGATTTGTGAAGTTTTAAGAATCGGTATTAGGCATCAATTTTTAATATTCCCCCAAATTCCATGTTCTTTGGAGTATTTAAAAAAACATCATGGGGCATAAGATCCAATTTGAAAATTCAAATATACCAGATTTGCATTGAATTTGATCCATAGTCATTAGACACCAATTAAGCAAGATTCAATTTCTTTTTAAGACCCCTTAAGATTTAGCCTTAAATTTTAGACATGTTTTTAGAATCAAAATCATGCAATGGATTTTAATCAAAATTAGAATAAAGATTTTAGACATAGGTTTAATATCATATCTAAATTTTATTCTTCGTAAGGGGATCTAAGAGTGGTTGAAAACTCTTCTGTCCGGGGAATTAATTTTACCCGTCCTGCAAGTTTTTTTCTGTTGAACACTGTTATGACGGCTGACTATAGTTGTCTGCCTTCTTCACATATCAATAGGATTTATTTTTTATCTCTTTCATAGCTGTTGAATGTAGCCTCATTAGTTAGAGCATTCGGAATTGAATTAATGATGATTCTTGTTCTGGTGTTCGAATCGTGCGACTAGTTTGATAAGAAAAAACAAACTTCTTTTTCACGTGTACTGTACCGGTTGGAAACCTATGGAGTTTAACTATACATCCTTCACTTCCCAACCGGTTAATACATCTGACAAAGAAGTTTGTTATTTGTTATTTAATTTTTTCCAAAGGTCTGAAGCTTGTCCTCGAAAGAGATTGCAGCTGAAACATGTATGCACATATGTAGCCAATAATGTTTGTATGAATAAAAAATCATACTATATACTATATATATATATACTATATATATACTATATATATATATACTATATACATATATATATATATACTATATATATATATATACTATATATATATACTATATATATATATGTATACTATATATATATACTATATATATATATATATATACTATATATATATATACTATATATATATACTATATATATATACTATATGTATATATATATACTATATATATATATACTATATATATATACTATATATATATACTATATATATATACTATATATATATATATACTATATATATATATATATACTATATATATATATATATATATATATACTATATATATATACTATATATATATATATACTATATATATATACTATATATATATATATATATACTATATATATATATATACTATATATATATATACTATATATATATACTATATATATATATATACTATATATACTATATATATATACTATATATATACTATATATATATACTATATATATATACTATATATATATATACTATATATATATATACTATATATATATATACTATATATATATATATATAAATATACTATATATATATACTATATATATATATATAAATATACTATATATATATATATACTATTTATATATATATATAAATATACTATATATATATATATATATATATGTATACTATATATATATATACTATATATATATATATACTATATATATATACTATATATATACTATATATATATATACTATATATATATATACTATATATATATATACTATATATATACTATATATATATATACTATATATATACTATATATATATATATATACTATATATATATACTATATATATATATATACTATATATATATATATATATATACTATATATATATATACTATATATATATATACTATATATATATACTATATATATACTATATATATACTATATATATATATACTATATATATATATATACTATATATATACTATATATATATACTATATATATATACTATATACATATATATATACTACAGGGTGGGCAAAAATAAGGGTCCTATTTTTAAAAATTCATAACTTTTTTATTTATTGATTTTTTAAAACTTTTTTTTTTAGAATAAGTAAAGGACCCCTTCCGAAGCAAGCATGAGCCGTATTAGCCCTAAGGAACGTACCCTCATTTAGAAAACATTATTTTTGCTTAAAAACTCAAAACCGTGTAAAAAACAATACTTTAGTTTTTGTAAGTTTTAAGAAGTGTTTTTCGGCTAAAATTTGTTTTGTTTATTTCAAAAAATCTCGGAAGGGTCAGTTTACACCAGTGGCGTAGCTAGACCTTTTGCCGCCCGGGGCGGTAGTAAAATTTGCCGCCCCCCCCCGGCATTTGGGTGCCCGGAAAATTCGTCCATGGATAATTCGCCCATGGATAATTCGTCCATGGAAAATTTTTTGCTAGGTAGGAAAACTGGTCTATTATTATTAAGTTAACATTATTCTTAATTTTCATACCTTGCGAAAATTAGTTCTACGGTATCTAATTTTCCTAAATTCAATTAAATTAAAATTAAAATATGAAAACTGATTTTAAATATTTTTTATTCATTTGAGATTTTATCTGTTTTCCTTTTGTTTTAAGTAGATGGTGGGGGTTGCCCGGGGTGATTTTGTCCGATCCCCCAGCAAGCAATTGTAAAGTTTACAAGGAGTTATAAAAAGTATGCTACAAAAACAAACGTTTGGACAGTAATAACATTAATGAATTCAAACTTTCGCATCTAATGTTATTTCCTCTTTGATGTCGGTGTATATACACCCAAATATCCAACTTTCTTTTCGCACCTATTCGATAAAAATTTATATGAAAGTTCCCCTTTAAGTATGAAATCTTTCTGAGGTCATTTTGTTTTTTTGGTGCTTGGCCGAAGCCTAGGCTTGGCCCTATCCTGTTAGGTCAGCCGGTCACTGAGTATATCTCCAGAAATAATTAATGCTTGCATTTTTTAAACTTAGTGATTGAAATGAATTAAAGCAATTTATTCTCAATTAATGGAAATTTTGTTCAAGAATTAAAACCAGCCATATATATATATATATATATATATATATATATATATATATATATATATATATATATATATATACATATATATGTATGTATATATGCGTATTTATATATGTGTATGTGTGTGTATATATGTATATATGTATATATGCACGTATGTATGTATATATGTATATGTATGTATAAATATATGTGTATATGCACATATATATGTATATATGCACATATATAGTTATAAAATAAATACGTATTTATTATAATGCTCCCATAATGTTGAGCATAATGAGAACCGAAAATGGCAAACGGCCGTAAGCGAATATAGCAATGGTCTTGTTTAAAATTAGATCTTGTGTACAATTAGAGCTGAGGTCGGTTTGGCAACGACTGCCGATTGTTCCCATTTACTTGCCTCTCCACGAGGGCAGAGTTAGACACAAGGCCGGTTTTTAATGTGGGGAAAATCCAGCTCCACAAACAGGGGCACTCTGGATAGGAACAAAAATAAAAATTCTCAGTCATGAACGATTTCCCCATACTGACCGACGACAGAAAAGGAGAAGTGTATCATTAGAACAGATACTACACTGTGATATCAGCCCAAAGGCTGCTAATTGTTGTTAAAATATTTCTCCCTCGCTCTCTCAGACGATCGGATTTCGTTCCTAGCTGGAAGATATAGAAAAAGAGAAATTCTTTGCTGAAAAGAAGAGGTTACAGTATGTTGTAAA